>JACDOX010000041.1:4630225-4677534 GCA_014549065.1 Cardinalis cardinalis
TTTTCTTCTCCCTCTCTCTCTTTTTTTCCCCCTCTCTCTCTCTCTTTTTCTCCCTTTCCCTTTTTCCTTCTCCTTTTTAATAGAGAACCTTTCCCTTTGGCAAAGTGCAATACATTCAAAGAGTCTTATAAAACAAAGCTTTCAGTTCTTGSTCAGCAACAAACTCATCTTTGTTCATGCAGCTCTATTAAGGAAAGAAGGCCAATTTTATGCAGGTTTCTATGGTCTGCAGCACAAAGGCATCTATCTGCATGCAAGCTATCTGGCAGCCMCACAGCAGACGATGAGATCATCTATTTTAGCAATAGCCAGCTGCAATGAGGAACTGTAAAAATTATAAACTGGTTTATATAGTGCTTTGTTTTTTCCCAAACAGGAGGCATTACAGATTTATGTATTGTTTTGTGGACAGATAACAAGTGCAGCTCATGGGGTGCCTTCACATCTAGATCTCAGGATCTGGTCTGCACTTTCCCTGTGTGTCTAGGTCTGTTTTCATTGGGCACTAATGTCATCTATCTTAAGCAGGAAGTGATGCTCGACTGCTTTATCCCTGGGGTTTTAACTGTTGTCTAAGGAATTCTGGCCCTTTATTTGATGGACTTTTACTGTGCTTTTGCTACCATCCACTATTATTCCACAGTGGGTGGCCAGCCATTTAACACTTGCCAGTTGCATCATACACTGCCCATAAAGACCACATACTGTAATTTCACAGCATGAAGAAAACGAGAATATTTCAGAATATCTTCTCATAGAAGAGAAAGATGTTTTTAGAAGGAAACTTGAAAGGAATTTGAAGGGCTTTTATACAGAAAGATGAGTTGTCCAAGGCAGGATGCATACCCTGATCTAAAACAAAGTGAAAAGCTSTCAATCCAGCTAGATTTGAACTGGATCTGTGCTGTAGTTGGATTTATAAAAAATGAAGGGTCTGGGCTGCATTTACATACATAGTTCAGTGTGTGYCCTTGTTTATTAGCATAGGTAGAGGAGAACTGAGTGTCTGAGTAAAGAGTCAACCAGAAAGTGATATCCTGAAAGTCAGTTTTGCAGCTGTGCACAGTGCCCACCTTATGAACAGATGAGCAAGATACCATAATAAGGTATGGTGGGGAACTGTATTATGTCAACCCTTGTGCAAAAAACACTTTGAGATTGTTTTTATCTTGCAGTGACTGCAAGGAAGACAGTGTCTTATTGAAGGAGAATGCCTGAGGGTTGCTTCTCCATGCAGTTAAATTAGCACTTCCCTGAATGTGAAGGCTAAGCATAGTGTGTCAGAAGTATTCTCCTAAATTTATCAATGCAATTCTAAAATGGTAAAGCCATGAGGTTTAGAATTTGTTTTTCTCCTATCTTTTGAATATTATGGCTTTTACTTTTTTAAACTTAAAACACCTAAAAAGCATAAAAGAAGGTGGAAAAACCAGGATGATACCCATGCTTCCTATTGTGTGTGAGATATATTTACCTGAAAAGCAAAACCAATATAGGTTGCTCCCTTTAAAGTGTGTAAGAGTGACAAATTTATTGCACAGGAATATAAAAAGATTTACAAGCTTTTTCTATCTAGGATCATCATTTTGGAAACAATAATATTCTGTAAATAGAGAATAATGTGTACTTTTTATTAAAGCAGGATATTCAGTTGCAGCTAGCTTGATGGAAAAGCTCACCATGTTAATGAAAACAAAGCCTTTACATCCAGCATATTCTGACTTAAATAAAGTGGTTCTGCATTCAGTCCAGTAATTCTTCATTCATGTGGTTTGGATCACAGCATCCATTCTGKGGTACACAGCAATAGATGTAGAACAAATGAATGCATCATATTTACCARATCACATTGCAGCAGAGAAGCAGAAATTCTACAAAGCATGACATTTACTGCTGTAAAAAGGTGACTGTCTTCTTTCTTCCCCTCCAGATGAAAAGCAGGCTTTGCCTTAGATTATACGCTTGTCATACCCTAAGCAGTAGAAACACATTATTACTTTGTATTATTAGCAATACTATATCTTTAGTTCATATTAACATTGCTGTTTACTAGCCTCAGCCTACAGCGGCAGATGTTGTGTAAATGCTTGTGGGAACTCTGTGTGTATTTGAGAAGATGGGTTCTCGCATTGGTTTTAGCATTTTTTACAAAAGCCAAAAAAATAAGCCTTGTTTTGTTCCCAAGTATGAAAGAGAATTCATGTCTTCAGTAACACCTTTGTGAGTGGGTGAGAAGTGAGCTATATTTCAAATGAATTATTTAGCCACCCACACACAGATTTAGATGGATGATTAACCCATTAGTGTGTCTTGTCTTAATGCATTCTTCACAATTTGTAGTTGTAACACACACACGTGTGTGTGTGTGCATGCTCACCAAGAAGAGACGCAGCTCCTTGAAAACTTGGGTAACCTGACACAGGTAAAAGAAATGAAGGGATATGAAGAATCACAGGCTCTCAGTAAACATTCTTTTTGGAACTATATTAAAATACACACCTGTGTGAAAGAACATTTGGAATACTATTTCAGAGAATTAAAAAATCTATAGCTATTTCTTAGGATAAAGCAAGATTTCAAGAAAATGCATCCATGCATCTATTCAGCTAGCTGCTSTGGGACTGTTGGAGGAACTTCTGGGTGAAGTTCTGTTTAGGCTATGAGTCAAAAACCTCTCATGAGCTGAATTTACATATTCATAAGCTCTGAGGTCTCATGATTTCATTTGCCAATCGTGAATTACTATAACTTAATCTTCTGCCACATGTCAAGTAGGTCTTCATAACAGGCTGCCTGCCTGCTGCATAGGGAGTAAGAAAAAATTGACTGTACTTAACCAACCTACAAAGGAAGTGCCATCTAAGCCTCATATGCAGATCTTATTAGGTTAAGTATAGCAGATCTTAGTAGGTTAAGTATAGCAGTTATTGCTGCCCACCTGCAATGAAATAACGATTAGGCTACAATAATCATTAGGCTTCTATTGGATTTATGTTTCTAAGTGCATATGTCATTTTTGAAAATGGCACTTCAACAGCCTAAGTAATTGAAGCACTTCTGAAGATTTTACCTTAAGCAATGATAATTCCTTCCAGCTTACAGGAATCAATCTATCCTGGGCTTTAAAATTGTGCTGAAGGGTGCATTTTGCTATTGGATCTATACACAGTGAAGACCTCATGATAATAATCCCTAATTCTTATTTGCGATGTAGTATCTGAAAAGGAGAAAAAATTCTTCAGATAGAAAGAAGTTTTAATTTCCCTAGGAGTTTTTAAGTGATAAGTTAAATTCCATGGGAATAGCTAGTAGGGAAAAGAGATACATAAATCAGGATGTTGGACATTTCTAATCCAGTGTCTGGAGCCCAGAGATCAGTCAAGTTTGCCCTTTTTTCCTCATCTCAGATGCCTTTCAATTTGCAGCGGAAGGGTTATAAACCCTGTAGCCTGTGGTTCTCTTACTCTGCTAGAGAGAATGATACTATTTGGATATCTAGATATTAGTATGCACCTCATAAATTATGTTCAAATAAATGCAAACTTTCATTAGAACCAGTAGTTTCAAAGTTTGATACAGCTGCTCTAATAATGTAGAAATCCATGATCTAATTTACCCATAAAGGCAAAGGCATCTCCAGGCTGATTGTGTGATTAGGCTTCTGCTGAGGTCTGAAACAATGCTATGTTAGTCTTTAACAATCTGTTTTCCCTTAGGTGATAGGAATTGTTATATCATAGTGAAGCTTGGAAAGAAAAAGGAATGAAGGCAATGTGTCCAAATGAAGTCTCAATTTATGCAAGCAATTAGTTGTCCTTCGTTTTAATAGATTAAATAATCTGTTCATACGTGTGTGTAGTGCAGTAGAACATAATTTGCCATTTCTTATTTAACACCAGATATTCTGTGCTATTTGGAAAACTATGTCAAGCACGGAATTATTTATTGCCCTTCACGCACAGGAAGTTCAAACTGCCTGACCAGGGCAATGTGTACTCCTATTTGTTGTTCTTTTAGAGAATAATAACATCTATATTTTACCTTACTCAAATTTTGCATGAATCTTACGGATTTAAGGAAATCGGTATGTCTCAAATCCTGAAGAGACCGCATCTAAAGATCAAACAGCATGGAATTAATACTTCCTTTTGAGTAGAAGAGCCAGCAAAAATTCTTCCTCTCAGATCTGAACTTCATTGTAAGTCCAGCCTTTCAGGGGATGTAGGTGGGTTCAAAAAGAGGCTCTCACAGGATCTCCATGAGAGATCTAAAAGAGAACTATGTTTTTTGTAGCTTGACAGATATGACTGTTTCCAACAGTTAAGGGCAGAAATATGATCCAATTCTGCTTTTAGGTGACATTGTGAGAGGCTTTTTTGGGCTGTGGGCTAAATTTTCATACTCATATTCTATGAGTMAAAAGATGTGTTTGGACATCTGACTTCTTAAAACCAGGATGGGGATTCTTCAGCTGATTCGCCTCAGCCGAGTTTCATGATGCCTTCACAGTAAAACTTTCTCTTTACCCACAGTACTGTGTTCTGCAATGCTCACATTGTAGGTCAACTGTTATTTGGCCAAATATTCCTTGTTCCTTACTGTCAGATGACAGAGCACATATTTATAGAGCAGCTTAACGGCACTACTCAGGGTGTTGGAGGCTTTGATGTGCATTTGAAGGAATAAAATGAAAAAGACCTTTTTGATCCTGTTAAGRGCTGTTTTCTAGAGTTTTAATTGCTACCAGTTGAGCTAGATGTAAACATTAAAACTTCCATTGCAACAAATAGGGTATGATAATTCTATTTTTATCTTCTCACAGTGAAGACATTACATTAAAGCAGATTACATTTACCACCTCTTATCAAAAAAGTAAGAGTTTATGAAGTGTTCRTATGTTACAGTGAGGTAATTGTTCATGATTTATTTCCATGATCAAAAGAAAATCAAGATACAACTTAGATATTTATAAAAATATAAACATATATATGTATATTAAAAAAAGAGAGATCAGTAGATGCAATCAGTCTTTAATCTAGCAGGCAAAGGCAGTATCTAGAGGCTAAACCAGATAATTAGATAGAGGGTATATATTTTTAGCTTTTTTTATGTGTTAGCTGGAACAAAACTTCTAGGGAAATGATAACTGACTCAAACTTCAAGCTTTGCTGGTATGCTTGAGACATTTATTCACTGTAGTGGTGTTAATGATCTGTTTTTCTTGGTTTGAGAGCAAGGGATTCTATATCACCCATGAAATTCTATATTATTTTGCCTATGCCTAAATTTCTCACCTTATTCAACAGATGGAATACCAGTTTTTTATCAGATCTTTGTCTGTTAGGGAAAGGATCACTGGATAATGTTCTGTAGTCTATGCTGGGCAATGGGTCGTGCTGCTTTATACGTCTCAGGTCTCATGATGTCTGAATGACAGAAGTTGTAATCCAGCCTAACTTCAGACTTCTGTGCTGTTGCGTCTATGCTGAAACTAAATGTCCATGGYTCCACTTCTGTCAAGTAGCTATTTTTGGGATGCAAGTCATCATTCTATAATGAGAATGAAAGGAAAAATGAATAAAAATCCATAAATGCAGAACATAATGTGGTGAATTTTGGGGAAGTAAATATGGTCATTGGAAAATTCTGACATTCRATGGTTTTCAATTTTAATTTATGGAAAAATTACTAATATAATGTTGAAATTTCTTTGATCTTGAGGAATTTTGTGTTCAGAAATGTACAGTTTTAATATTAATTGCCATAGGACTTGGCAGCTGTTCCACTGGAAAGAGGGGCCTCTCATTGTCTTCAGTGGATTTACGAATGCGTCATGGCATCTGAGTTTTGAAACACACTTTGCACAGTTATCATCAACTTAAGCCAAATCTGACATGCCCCTCTGAAATATGGTTTATATGTTGGGATGCAGTTATCTCACTGACRCAGGGTCTGATAAATGAGTGAGTAGGATGTTCCTTCATTTACACCTCACACCACTTAATAAGCAATACCTGTTACACATTTAGATCATCACCAAAAGAGCAAGCAGTTTCTGATTCAATTTTCCTACCCTGATGAGATTTCAAAAATTAGTTGTGGTCAGTATTATTCACTATTTATGATAGAAAAGCCTTCTGTGCTTTACATCAAATAGCCTATAAGCCAGATTTGAAATGGTGAAGTGATGACAACCTTTTGATATTTTTGTGTATGTGTGCATACTGAMTATCTTTAAAATGGAGATGAGTCATAAATTCAACACACTGTAACATCCATGGAAACACAGACACATGGGAACATCAGTATGATTGTAGCAGCAGGGTAAGACTCAAGGCAGACTTGAATAAAATACTGAAGTGTTAGTTTACTTAAGTAATKAATAGAATTCAGCACCTAGCTGGTTGCAAATCCTGTGGAAATATAACTTCTGAATTTGGTTAGAGAATATGTAGTTCCGTAAGCTGGAGAGCTATTAGATCTTTCAGAGCAGAGTACTTGCATTCCAGTGGAAAGGTAAAAACTGAGACAAAAAGTAGAGCACCTGGATGTGGAGGTGTATGTCTTGTAAAAGTTTAATGGGAATACTGGAAGCCTTGAGAGAAGCCAACTGTACCCTGGGCTGCATCAAAAGCAGCATGGCCACCAAGTCAGGGGAGGGGATTCTGTCCTTCTGAAAAGAGAGGGCTTAGGTGTGACCTAATTGTGATCTTCCAGTAGGAAGATGACAAAAGAGATGCAAAGGGACCTCTTACAAGAGCATTTAGTGACAGGATTGTATGTCAGAGGGGGAATGTCTTCAAATTTAAAGAGAGTAGGTTTATATTGTATATTCGGAAAAAAAATGCCTTTATTGTGAGAATGCTGAGACACTGAAACAGGTTACCCAGAGATGTCATGGATGATCCCTGGAAGTGTCAGGGCCAGGGTGGATGGAGCTCTTGTTGCCAGATGAAGAATTGTTTGCACCTGGTGAATTAATACAACATTTATTCCTCATAAACCACTAGCCTAAAGATCTGCACAATGCTTGTTCTGTAGGATGCTGTTAAGCATTGAGCAAGAAGAACTGGAGAGTATCCAGYGCAGTTCTGCCTAATTTTTATCAGTTGGCCTGGCAGTCAAATATGACTTTGGGATCACTGACCACCCAGGACTATTAAAGAGATTTCCAAGACAGAACTCATGAGCATAGGGGAGGGAATATATATTAATGGTCTTTGAGCAAATGATAATCATATTGATGTTTATTCCAGGAAAATCAATTAATATGTATGTAAAGTACAGTATATAAACACAAGCTCTTTCTGTACCCAGGATGAATAATATTTCAGAGGAGATATCCCCTTGTGCACCTGTTAGAATAAAGAATGTCTGCTTCTTAATGCTACATTGGTGTTAAGGAATTTTATTTTTACCTAGTTTTGATAACACTCTGAGCAACTTGATCTTGTGAAATGTGTCCTTGCACAAGAGTTGGAACCAGATCATCTTTGAGGTGCATTCCACTCAGGTCATTCCATGATGCCAAGATGCAGGAGTGGAGTACAGGGAGGAAGAAAYACTTTCTGAAGATCACTGCCAAGTAGTGGTGATCATGAAGCTATGTCTCATTTCATTCACTGGTTGTGTAGCCTGAAATCCAAATTTATGTGGATTTTTGCTCTGAAAAGGAAGTGTGAATAATTTGTTCCAGGGAACTGAAATGAGGAAACTGACTGAGCCATGCATACTGRGTGCAAGGGCTACAATGCCTGTCAGAAGTGTGATGTGGAGCTGGTTGGTTGAGAGCCATGCTGGTGATCGGGAAAGAGGGAGGTTTATTTCARTGTCTCATAGAGCATGCCTTTTTTATGAGCTCTGTAAACTTTAGCCACATCACTTTCAGCTTCCATTTACTGTAACTGGAAGTCATGAAGCCATCTTGCATGCTTCCTTCAAAGGCTAAACCAATACAGTCATCTGAATAGACTGCCCAAAGCTCAAACTGTCAGGTCTGGTGCTAAGCAATATCCACAAACCTACAAATGCCTTGAATTGAAGGATATTTAAGATGTCATGTTTCACCTCACAAATTACTACTACTCTCTCTGTGTTTTCATAAACATGATATTTCTTTTCTCTCATCCTAAGTGGTTAGAAGTTCCTGAGAAGAAACTGCCTGCTGCTCCATCTACAGCGGGCAAAGGGACAGAAGTATAGCTCATTAAAAAGGCGCACTCCATGCGCATTCATGTAGTTGCAGTTTGGAACTTTGAGATCTTAGAAACAAAGTACAAAGGTACTCTTGAAAGTTTTAAATAAACTATCTAGAAGATAGGAAAGCATGAAATGTGATTTAGTCACATCTTGAAATTAAAACAGTGTTGAGGTCAATTTTCCATCCAGCAATTTGGGCTAAATGCCTCTTCTGATTTTCTTTAAGGTCTTGTAAAGTACCATGAATTTAGTAAGACAACCATCCTTATTTCGCTACTTTTGGACAGAAAACATGTTCCTAAATTTTCAAACTGCACAGATTGATTTTGATTTCCAAGAYATGTAAGACAATGTCTTGTAACTTYTTCATGAAGAGTGATAGATTAGCAAACATAAGTTGAACTGCAATTCAAGAAGTAACAAAGGGATAAAGTGATTTCACTCCATATTCTAGCCATGGGTTGCTCAGCAGTGTCAATGGTAAACTGATCTTTGCTTCTCTGTATTTTTTCGTGGGAAGATTTTTGTGCATTATTCTGTAGTTTATCTTTTCCTATCTTTTCCTTAACTCTTAAATACTGTAGTGTCTTTTGCACACATTTTATAGTCTATTCCAAGAATGGTCTGGTTTTTGCACTGTATTTCTTTCTCTTTTGCTGGTTCACAGCTGGAGAACTCTCTTTTCCTCTGCACTCCCTAGGTACCACAGGTTGAATTGTCTAAGAGGAGAGTGACTATGCAATTGCTCATATAGAAGCAGTTAAAGGCRATTAAATAAGGCTGCTGAATACAAATGAAATATTTGGCAGCCCACAGTATCAGTAGGTCCTTAAGTTCAGGGACACAAGTGCAGGTTCTAAGTCTTGAACCTCAGGTGTTCTCAAAGTTTACACCTGTCAGACATGAGTTCCTGCACCCAACATGAGGTGAAGGTGTCACCTTGTCTAAGTATCTGGACCCAAGTAGGAGAAATCAAACATGTATGGCTGTGACTGTAAGCTTTTGTAGGAGGTGGAATGTAGGAGTTTGACCAGAAAATATGGTAGAAGGTGTTYTGCCGCCTTTTATTATTGGTTAATCCAGCTGGGAAAGTGTTTTCTCAGTAAAATCCTAGCTGTTGTCTATTTCCATTAGCTGCAAGCTGTATTTGAGACAGCTGTAGAGGTCATTGACCAAGTTCTTTCAGCAGCAACAGAGATGTTCAAATTAAAAGAGTGAGAGCTATAAAGAGCTTTTAAAGTCAAAAAGGATCAGTTCTGGGTTCCTTGCATATGGCTTGCTTTTTAGAAAGGTGAAAGCTCAGGTTACTCCTCGAGGATTAAAGCCATCCTATTTTCAAATAAATAAGGCCATTCTTTTGGGCATATAAAGCTATTTTTCCTCCTAAAGCTTTTGCTTTTGCAAAATTCCCTAACTCTGTAAGCTGATTGAGATCCCTTCAATCTTAAAAGCAATTATTTATTTTGTTACTCTTAGTGAAAAAAGACAAAGTCGTAAATTATCATTGGAAAAAAAAATCAGTATTTTTTTTCCCCAGTAAAAGTGAGTTCTGCTTATTTAAATACATCAGACTTCCATGAGAACTACATGGCTTCACTGTAGTTTATAATCTTGGCAATTTTTTTCCTCCATAGTGAGTACTTTACCTGCTATGTCTTTCCTATGGCTGTGGAAATGCATGAGGGAAAACAAAATGCATTACGAGTTCTGGCTTGATTTAGAAGAAACCCTGTATCYGTCTGGCCTTTTTTTCCCTGAGAACAGATGTGTTTCTCTGCAGGGAGAGATCCTGGCTGCTATTGATACTAAAAATCYATTGGGAAAATCAAATGAGACTCTGAGGGGCTTCAGAATAGTAATAAGAGTAGTTATGAAGGAAATACATTCTATAAATTTCTTTTAATCTTYCTTTTAATTGCTCCATTTGCACACCAGTGTCTCAACATTTATGCTTCAGGGAAATTTTAGACAGAAGAGATGTTTTTCATGAGAAGGGATTTAGGTGCAGATCTGTGTTTTAAATGAGCTTAGTAAAAAGATCTCCTGTGGTGCTAATAATACCTGGAAGGTTTTGCTCTTTGGTCTTCATAATTGGAGTCTGAGATAACATCTAAGTACTTTGTTCTGAGTGCTGCCATTTAATTCCCATTTTCCACTCCCATTTTCTAAAATTACTGAGAATATAATAATGGGTTGATCTTTCTGAGGCTTAAATTTATTATCTTTCCAAGTAGTTTTGAGATATTCAGAGAGAAGACCTGAATKAAGCATCATCTCTTCCTTTATTTCTGTGCAAATAACACAGGATTTTTACGCCTTCTCAGTAAAAGTAATTATTAAAGRCATTTTTTAATTTTGAATCATATGGATTTTTTAGTGGGATCCCTCAGACACACAACTTAAAAAATCCATCCAATTTTTAGAAAGAATAAGTTTTCATGATTCATCCAATTGATTGTAGCTGAATTTCAGAAGATTTCAGAGAACTTGAATATTACTTTCCCTCATAAACTTTCATCAGGCTTGATCTGAATTTCCATTTCTCAAGGAATTCTTAGAGATAAAATGGGATAAGGAGCCAAACATTTCAGAATTCTTGAAAAATGAAAAATCTGAATCGATCTCCTTGTGMTGTTTCATATTCATACATGGAAAATGGTCTGTGTGGATAAGATTAAATTGCTAATTCCTATGCTGTGTCTACTAATAAAACCAAATAATTGTTTTTAACTTTATGATAGAATACACATTAATATTTAGTATAGGATAACAATTGAAATGATGACATGAAAATGYATTTTTTTGCCTTTGATCAAGATGAAATATATTTCAGGTTTGTTGAAGTGAGTATTAGATAATTTTGGAATTGCATTGAAAGTAGAGGAAAATAATTAAACATTTCTACTACACTGTGATTAGCTTTGATCAGAGCTACGCTCTTTTTCTTATTGAGGTTGCTTGGATGTATCTTTTACTTGCAAGAAGAAAAGAGTGATTATTCCAGAAAGACATTCATGTTTGTGTGAAGCATTTTACATAAGCCAAAATCAGCATTTTTTGGAAAGAATATTGTTCCCTATACACTCTACTTGGAGCCCTCAGAAGCCACATCAAAACCACTGCTAACTGAAGTGGGGTGATAATTATGATCATTATGTCAATAAATAAAAGCATGAGGCAAAATTTCAAAACTGCTCCCTGAACAGGTGTGGTTCAAGTGAACTGAACAGATCTCCAAACTTTAAAGCAACAAAGTTAAACMAAATTAATTGCAGCCACAATTAGCCTATAAAATTACACATAGCTTGCATCTCATGAGTCAGGCTGATCCCTGGATCTGGCAATGGAAAGATGTCTTGCCTGCAGGTGAAATTACCTGGGGACGGCTACCTCAAACAGAGGCATTTACATTACAGACATCTGAAGTGAGATGCAGAAGATCCCACCTGTGGGAGATTTTGTATTTCTTGCTCTTCTTTCTGTCTCTTGTAGAGGAGCTGGAAAAGCCTTGGTGCCATTCCCAGTCATCAAGGTGTTTGCCCAGAACCCAGCTGGCTGTCACTGCCATAATTTTACAGCCCCTTGAGGTTTTTTATACCTTTCCTTAGGTGACTTTAGTTAACATGAAGAGAATAACTTTGAATGTATGTGATACCTTTATATCATGAGTCAGTTTCTCCCAAAATTTCTAACATAGTTTCAGTGGCTGTTATAGCAACTAATTTCTTTGCAGATTTTCAGCATCAACTAAAATTATTTGTTCATTTGAGAGATTGAACAGAACCACACTTCTCAGGTTCCAGATGCTTGCCAACTCATTTTCATGTTGCTGTGAGAATTGAATGTAACAAATAGTAGGGACAATACTGGGTAAGGAAGAATAAGTCCAACAGCAGTAAGATCCTTTAATTTTCCTTTTCTCAGCTGTTTTATTCAAAAGTAAGTAGCTGTGTAAATGCATACATGCATGTATACATGGCATATGTTATTTGTACACACACACAACCCCATATACATGTATACTTATATCTAAAAATTGYGCCCCACGTCTTGCAGAAGAAGGAGACTTGAAGAACTGGASTGTGTTCAGCTCTGGGGTCCTCAGCACAGAAAGGACATAGACCTGATGGAGCAAGTCCAGAGGAGGCCATGAAGAGGAGTAGAGTGATGGAGCACCTCTCCTATGAGAAAAAGCTGAGAGAGTTGGGATTGTTCAGCCAGGAGAAGAAGAGGTTTTGGAATGATCCTATTGCAGCCTTCTACTACCTGAAGGGAGCTTACAAGAAAGACATGTTGTGATAGGACAAGGGGGAATGGTTTCAAACTGAAAGAGAGTAAGTTTAGACAAGATATTAGGAAGACATTCTTCGCTGTGAGGCTGGYGAGGCAGTGGAACATTTGCCCAGAGAAGTTGTGGYTGCYCCATCCCTGGAGGTGTTCAAGGTCAGCTTGGGTGGGGCTCTGAGTGACATGAKKGAAGGAGTCYCTGTCCATGGMAGGGAGGTTGGAACTGGATTATCTGGAATGTCTCTTCCAATCTAAAACYATAACACCCATAAACCAGGATTACAGTGTGGGAGTGAATGTTCTGTAAAGCCTTCCTGTTGCTGAAAGATTAGTGCATAGTGTCCCATGACAGTGGTAATGGGATCAGATGCAGCAATCCCTTGAGGTTCTGCGTTTGCATGTTTCCCTCTTGCTGCRCCACTCCTAATTCATGAGCAAGGAAAACTCTTGAACTGCTGCAAAAAATGAATTAAAACTGACACAAAAGGGCAAYGGCTGATACCAAATTATGGAATCAYTTAGATTAGAAAAGATCATGAAGATCATTGAGTCCAAAAGCAGAATCAAGAAAGCAGCTAAAGTCTGATATTGCTTTAGCTTTGTGTGACCTCCATTTTGACATTGAAGGTGCTGGGCAGAGAGTGCACATTACCTCCTCCATGCCCTCCTTCAACAAGACACTCTTGTGAATTTAAACTGAGTTACAAGCTTCTGTCCTACTGATAGTAGTTTTGTCACACACTTGAATTCAGGTGTATGTTTCAGCAGCCTGTTGCTTAGCAATGAATCTGGGCTTCTGCTTCTATATTTTGGTGATCAAAGGATGCTATGAGACAGCAGAGAGCACAGCAGCAGCTGTTTTGTACATTTAACAACCTTTTCCTACTGTTATGCTGTGAAAAGGACTTTGGGGCAAGAGCAAGGTCTCAAAGCAAGAATGATTTTTCTTTCCTGTCACAGGCATCACTGACCCATGACTTCCAGGAATGTTCCTGTCCTCAAAACGTCTTTTTCCTAAAGTTGATATTTGTCTTTTAATATTGTGCAGTTAAGTTGTCTCTTTATAACTCATTATCCAGTCCTTTCCCAGCTCCTTTCTTCTCTGCAATTTGCCTGGATCATAGATGTCTTTTCACTAAAATTTTTACATTCTTTTGTCACCCTTACCTTATTTGCTTAGAGCTCATAACTTCAGTGACTGCTTCAGTACAGAGGATTTCTACTGGACCAGGGGGATCCTTTCTTGCAGACCCAACCTTGGGATGGGGGTTTCTGGCAGCAATTAGCCTGGGCCATCACCACCTGGAATCCTGGAGTCCAAGCTTATGTGTGGGTGCTGCTCCTGCTCTCTGCAGGCCTTGAACATCACCAGTTACCTCCCCAGTCTGGGGGACAGCATGAGGCTAAGCCTGCCCTGCCCTGCTCTCCCTGTGGGGAGAGCTCTAGACAGCCAGAGATAAGCCTAAGATAAAACCAGCCTGTGGCTGCACAAATCCTGTGTAGCTGTCTGGGTAGACTTAGGACACTGGATTTCATTGATGATTTGCATGGTTTCATTTGCCCTTGTAATGTTGCCACACTTTTCCCTACCACATTTTTTGTGTGTTGGTTCCAGCTGTATATTTTCCAAATTTAAACTCTTTGAGGGGGTAGTGGGAGTTGAATTTACTGATAGTTGAATTTACTGATACTGAACTCAAAGGTAACAGGATGAACCACTTGGTTTATGTAATTTTCACTTGTAAAATAAGGTCTTTCTGTTTTGGAAAAGAATCTTGCAACTTAATTATACTTTGCTTCTACAAAAATGTCAGTCTGTTTGTAACAAGCCACAAATTTTCATGCAAAAGGTCTTTACCTTTCTCRCTTGTATCTTAACCTGCAAAAAATTCTTGCCATCATATTAAAGGAATTCAAGGTAAAGCTGATTAGCTTTGTAAAGCTGATTTTTTGCTAAGATTATTGTGTGTTAGGGAAAATTTTTGCAGTAGTTGTAGTCAGAACAGAGAGAAAAGACCTCATTTTCCTTGCCCCTCTGATGTCTTTTCAAATGTCATTTCAAAACTCACATATATTTTGTCAGATATAATCTATTTCTTTCAAAGTCTTTTCACTCTGCTTCTTTTAATGCTGCTGCCATTTGTGTATGTATTCATTTTATGTGCATTGATTTTCCATTGAAGACTATCAGACTGATCATCTAGAAGTTGGAGAAATGTACTAAACACCTTGGGAAGATACAATTTTTTTGTCATTACACAATCTCTAGTGAATGTGACTCAGATCTTACTTGCGTGGATGAGTAAAAGAATCAGTGACAGGTGTCTCTTGGACYTCCTCTCAAAAACTATGTGTGAGAAAGCTGAATGCACCCTTTGCCTTTGATAGAACCTCACTGTGCAGCAGCTAGACYGGGATCGTTGTACGTGGACACTACAGAAACTCATCTGATCCTTCTTACTATAATTCTAATATACAATTTTGGCTTTTGTAACATTCAGAAATATTGGCTAGATTCTGTCAGCCTAGCTTACCTAAACTAGCTGGTCTTCAGGTCTAAGCCTATATGGCTCTAAATTCAAGGTTCAAAGTGTTTTCAGTCACAGGGTCTAAATGCTTGGGCTGTCCTGCCTGTCCGAGTAAAGCTGTTGTGAAATAAAAGGCCATAGATTCATAAAGTCAACCTAGAACTCTCAGATTAAGACACTTAAACTTATGTGTTCCCAGATAAAACTTTGCTAGGTGTTGAATCCCCCAAAAGAGTCAGTGTAGTTTCAGTCAAGAGCTTTAGAGACTAGAGTGGTTTTAAACTGACCACTGCTCTGTACTTAGGCAGGGACCATTTCTGCTTAGGAGAGAGGTCTTCTATACCTGAACTTGAATGGACAGAGAGGAGAAATAGGAACTACCCACAGAGCTGGCAGAGCAGATAGCAAGAACAGCCTCATCCCTTTCCCAGGAACAGGGATTTCCCAGGCTGAATATGATGATTATCCCTCTGAAGGGGAGAGGAGGCCCAGTTTGCCAAGAGCAGCAGCACAGAAAAGAGGCAACAGCAAATAAAAGAGTCAGCAGCAGGGGACAGGATTCTCCAAAAACAGGTTTTAACAAAGGACTCTGGATCTGGCTGTGACTTCAGTGTTCTCAACTGAGGTTCCTCCAGCACACCCTAAATAAAGGGAAATGTTTTTACTYTTCTCTTTAGCTACAATTCCTGAGTAAGAAATAAGAAATAAGAAAAAGTGTAGAGAAACTGAAAGAATATAGTCATTTGGACAACTTGTTGAAGCAGTATGGCAGTCAAGATCCCTCTTTAAAAGTCCTGGAAACTGTTGATACCAGAGGCAGCCAAGATTGCTAAAGAATTGTTCATTTTATGTCTTTTTTTTCTTCCTGTTCTTCAGCTTATTCATTTTGCCCGAGTGACTCAGTCAATTTTCCTCAATTGCTCTTACAATCAATTACTGCCTCCCTACGTATCTCCTGTTTTTTCTTTTTGGTAAGGAGTTGACTCCTGGGGTGATGGTGGGATGTGAGTGGTCCCCAACTCCTCAAACTGCCGGTTTGCACTCTGGGAATGCTSAGAAATCCTGGCTCACCCAGATACAGGAGCTGCAAGCTTCACCTGAGTCTTCCTTGGGTCTCATCTAGCCCATATGGCTGGATCTCATCCACACAATAACGAATGTGGGGAGAGCTCTAGACAGGCAGGGGTAAGCCTAAGATACAAACAGCTTGTGGCAGAAACATTGATTTAGTCCTTGGAGATCAGAAGCACCCTGAGGAATTCTCCATTTAGGAGCCAGCAGTGCAGACTGGGAGCTTACAGACTCCCCCAGTCGCCTCCTTCAGCGTGTAACGGGAACCTCAACAGGACAGAGAGGATTTTGGAAGTATAGGGAAGTTACTACACAGTTATAAGAGGGAAAGGAATGCAGGAGTAAGCTGCTGAAATGATGTTTAGCTAATTCAAAATTTTTTTAGTTGACCTAATTTTCAAACAGAAATACAAATGCCTTCTCAGGTTCCTTATCATTAAGGACACAGACAGGTTCTTTGCTGAATCAGGACCCTGTGGCAGTAAGAACTACATTGCTCCACTTATATGAGGGCAGAACAAATTCTAGTAATGTGAAATTAAGGGAAAAAAAAGTAAAGGCTTTCAATAATGGAGATTGTGCCTGCATTCATACTCGAATTTCATATGAAAGGGAAGGTTTTAGATCTACCAAAGTAATTTGTGAACTTTGGGATCAAATTTCATTTTTTAAAAATAAAAATTTATTGATCATTCCTTGCAGAAGTCAAACTCGCCTTCATTTATTAAAAGAAAAACCAACCAAACTAAATACCAACAAAAAGGCAGACACAAAATTATTTTTGTCCGTGTAGAATACTTGGTGCTTGATCACCAAGTATTCTTAATGCTGCTTTTTGTGTTAACAAAAGAAGTTAGCAAAATAAATCAGTTCAGGTTTATCTAAAACACATTAGAAAGTATTTTTTAGGTTCAGCCACCAAACTTAAAAATCAATTATTTGCTCATGTCTAATTAGGATTGTAAGAAAAAGCCTTAAAAGGAGTAATATTTTCCACAGCTCAGTGTTCTCTCTTTTTTTTCTTTTTTCTCTGCTGTATTCCTCACAGGCATTGCTGTAGCCCTTTCTGTTACTGTGAGTTATGCAGGCTCCAGTGCACCTTTTTCASTTTTTAGCAATACACAGTATCCAAGCTGTCTCTCCTTTGGCCCCATTACAGGACACAGAAGGGATCTAAGCAGCTCCTTTGGGCTCACAGGCAGGAGATAATTTTGCATGCACGGCTGCCCACTTTCAGTAGGTGTGTGCCTGCTCCGTGGATGATGACCTCTCTGTGAGTRTATATTTCATGGGTAAAACTTAACTTCTGATGTTTCACTAATACATGCTTAACTCACAARTTCATGACTTAACCTGGGCTGCTGCTGGATTAAAAACATCACTTTAATATTTTATCAATTACATGCCAGGGTACTCAGGTTGCTGGAGCTGTTTCCTGATGCTAATAATCTTGGGCAATCTCTTTTGCTTAATTAGRACCTTATGGAAGACCTGTACCTGGAGCACTATTATTTTCAGCTAGGCCTTTTCACTTGTGGTATTTACCATTTCAAGATGGAATTACCATCACTCTGGCCCTACGTTCTGCACTCGAATCTCTTCTATGTACCTTGGGTTTTCTTTCCATACAGCTGCTTTCTGTTTCTTCCAAATGAAGTTGGGTTGCTTGTTTTGGCAGTTCTTAGGATCTCTGAAAGGCTTTACTTAAAAGTGCTTTCAATGCACTCTGCAGTTTTCTGTAGCCTGGTTTCCCCTTTTTCCCCCCTGATTTTGAATGGCAATGGTGTTTATTTTACTGCACAATGTGCACTTTTTCATAGTACCACACAAAATATCAGATGAGTTCTTAAAGACAATCTCATTTTGATAATATTGGTGATATCTGGTTTATGACAATCCCAAAACATTTCCCATCATTGCATTTAGACAATATAGAGTTCAAATTTCTATTTTAACACTGATTTAACGTGGGACTGCATACCCTGACAGTTCCTTGAGTTACCTGTAATAACCTCCTTCTTTAGATCTAGTTTCTCATTTGAGTGGAATACAAACATTTTTAAGGACATGGGAACATGAGGAGATATGCACTCCTGCATAAGTCTCTTCCAATATATTCATATTTTTTGCACCTGCTATTTTGTTTTCAACATAAGAAAGAATCCAGCAATAGCTATAAAATAACATCAGGGCAATTCTCACCTATTTTGGAGGATAAAATAGAAACTTTCCCCACATCCTGTTTAGCTTTTAACTCTGAGAAGAATATCGGGTTTTAGACTGCAGTCTCCATRAAAGTTCCATGAAAGCTCTATGGAAACATTTTCCCCTGGTAGCCAGCTTCTAAACATTAATGACCTCCTCCAAAGCCTGGGTCTGGGCTTTAAGCAGAATTCCAAGTAGTTTTTGCCAGTGACYTTCTTGAGGCATGAGCCTGACAGTGCAGAGAGAAGCCTTATAGGCTGAAGTGATAAAAACAACAGCATTGTTGCAATATCTATTGGAGTGAGAAAACTACTAGATAACTTCCAGTACCTTTCAAAACAGGCAAAATAAACCTGTATCAGCATCTGAGGTCGGAGGATTGAGTAAAGAATGGATTTCCTGGAATTTGTTAGATTAAAAGAGTTGCTTCTTTTCTTAATTCTCATGCAAACACCATCTATTGCATATTTTACAGAAGTAACAACTTTGCAGAAAATGTTTGTRAATATTTTTGTCAAACACAGTCTCACAAATCAGTACTATCCAACATTTTCTCTTGGTTAATTTAGTTCAGCCCTGTCTCCTGTGCTGGAAACTGCAACATTTCCCCTTGAAGCCATGGACTGATCTGAAAGGTTCCCCAGGAGTCTGCTGTGAAGGGTCTTTCTTTGTTACCTGATCCTGGAGGAAGGGGTGTACTCTGTGTCTGCCAGGAACAACATTTTCAATAGAGTGCTTGGCACTCCCAGGCCCTGCTGACCCTTCCAGCCTGGCTGAGAGCATTTAGTACCATGTTAGAGTGCACCTCAAGGGGGGAATATTAGACTGATGCTTTCATACTTTACCTCCAGAGACAGAACGTGAGCCAAATTTGTCAGCTTCCCTTGGCCTCAACTGTAGCGCTGGAAAGATGATGGGGAAAATTAATGAAAGCTTACTTGAGCAAAAGAAAATCTTAAATTCTTTATAGCAGGGTTGGAAATAAAATGTCAAAGGTAAAAAATGAAACAGCAAGATGTGATTCTAACTCACCTCTAACCAAGCTCTCATRTCTCACATCTCTGCCCACTGACCCCTGGAGAAGAACTTCAAGATTCGAAAGTCACGCACAGCAGCAGGGTCTTCCTCTCTCCTTACCTCTATCCCCTTTTATGCAAATTAGGAATCCATTGTTTCCTTGAGGACATCCCAGACATTCTTCAAAGTTTTTTTAATATTGCTACAACATGTCAAGTCTGTGATATGTTATATCATAAAGAGAATTAAATGCATTTACATTCCTGTGTACCAAGCTCATCATTATCTTTCAATGCCACGTTTTGTATTGGAGCCCTGTCATAAGTACTGTACAATTACTGTTAATTTGGGTCTGGAGGACCCTTGTTCACAAGCTCCACGTAAGTCAGGTTCTTAAGTGTGTACTAAATTTTAGGCCCAAGAAGAGTAGTACTCTCTTGCAGTATTTTATTTTCACAGGGTTAATGTGAAGAAGGTTTCAAACTAGTCTGTTACACTTATGTAGCTGAAACCTGCACAGAAATAGATGTCCTAGCTTGAAAAATCTTACATAAAGTGTCATAGATCATGCTGAGACAGAGGACAGAAGACAAGGACGTGCACTTGAACCTCACGTATTAAAAGTCAATACCTTCACAACTTCTGGTGCCTGCCTGCACCTTGTCACCTACAACTTTGTGAACCATGAAAAAGTATCATTATAAAAAAACATCTGTAACAATGCTTTGAAAGAGAATTGGTTTCTTGGGATCAGTTATTAACAGTAATTGTACTGCAKTCGGCATAATACTTAAATATAAATACATGCTTCTGAATCACATAGAATTAGGCCCAATGCATAATTACAGATAAGTGGAATAATGCTCAACATGGATGGATGCCAGRGTACAAAAATGCCCAATCTCAAAAGAGGCAGCCTCTGTTCTCCTGGGGACAGTATGCCATGAGGGCCACAGCCTTCTGGGGTTACTATTTTTTTCWCTACTCAAACTACACTGTGGGAATATTGAAGAAAGATGGTGACCCCACTGAAGGCATTTAGTGTTATTTAACCTAACCAAGACACATGGGTTCAGCAGCTTACTTAGCATAAAAAAGCCTGAAGTTCTKAGCCTCTCTAGAGAGCACAGTATCTTGTAAAGAAACAACTTTTATTCCCCTGTTTCTTACTTCCCATATAATCAGTCTCACAACGTTGTCAAAATACATACATTTAAAATTTTGAGTCCTTAAAATGACAGAATAAAGTCAAGGCACTGTTTTACAGTCAGTCATATCCCAGAGTGCTGGCTGGCCATCTGCTGCCATGTACTGCAGGAAACACGTCTGGAAAATGGCAYTTCCAGCAGTCCTTGGGGAGGCTTTGCTACATTGGGGTCAAGCAGTTTTTTTCTGGCTTCATGCAGATTATGTGTACTGAGGCATGCCATGGTTCTAGTAATTACCAATTAGTTTTTGTTTAAATGACAAASATCTATGTGTATGCATATATTGTATTGTCAATGTGAGAATCCAGAAGCAGATGGCTTCTACCTCAATTTCTACCTTTAGGGAGTTACATTCCTCCACCTACATGTAAAGAAGGTATTTTTTTCAGGAAATTGAATTCACTCTGCACTCTGAGGCCTTGTGCTGGTATTGCACTGCTAAAATACACCACATATTTACATAATGCCATCTCCTGAAAAGTACTCTGTGTCYTCTCTTAGTTGGAGAAATATCACTAACGTACTGGTCTTGGTAGCAAAATCCCCTCAGATTTTATCATGGCTCCTCATCTGCCAGGGTTTTTCTTTTCTCTCYTTTACTAGGCTTGAGATAGACCTCTTCCAGCCGTGGTTTGGAGTGGCTTCCTATGAAAGCCCTACTCAGGAAGGGGGGGAACTGGATTATCCCAGACATCTATACAATCCTTCTCCTCAAAGATCTCAGTGTAACCAGTGAAAAAAAAACACAAAACCAAAGCAGAATGCTTGATTTTTCTTTCTCTCCACACATTTGTACTCTGCAGAACTTAAAGAAAACACCTCCTAAATCCCTTCTGAATAATTTAGCTKGAATTGTTTACCCTTTGACAAAAAGGCACAAAATAACTGGGAAAAACAAAGTTCTGAAACCATTCCCAGAGGCCACCATTGCATACACTGTCTACTTATTTCAGTTCCTTTGTGCCAGGCAAGACCTTATGCTTTCTGTTCAGGGCACAGGAGAATACAAAAGRCACTCAGCTTTCCTTCCTCATGGGAATGGGAATCTCAACAGAAGAGAAAGAGGACCAGTTCACTGTGCAGGAAGTTACTTTATCTTACAATGAAAGTAATTCCCCAGTGTGTGCCAATAGATGTTCAACATAGCTTCTCTTTTCCTATAAGGAGAAAGCTGCAAAACAGTACACATTTTTGATTTTGATTKTTAGTATACTTATGATTTCTATGATGATTAGTCATCATAATCTATTACACAACCTGCTTATGACACAAGAATCTCCTGTTCTCCTGACCTCCTTCATGAAAGTATCTGAGCAAGAGGCTAAAGAGTAAAGTCAGAAAACGCACAGTATATACAACGCCGCCAATCAAAAATGAATAGGCTTAACGTATTGGCTTTCGAGCAACCAAAGGCCAATCTGCTGGGAGTCCYGGGGGATGGATAAAAGTAGAAGTAATCTGAAATGATGCAATTGAGCCAGGAGGTTGAGCTAGTTGAGAGACATTATTACTGTTAAAAATTGTTATTAAAAATCCAACTGATTCAGAGCRTACATCGGAATGTGAAAGTTTAGGTGACTAATGAGAAAACAGACAAGAAGAAAACCTTCTAATTATATGTTAGAAGTAAGTGAAAGTGAAATGAAAGAATGAGCTAAATCCTTACCAGGAAAGGGAAGGAARTAATGAGCAGAGAAATTCAAAGTCTTTTTTATTTTAAGTACAGCAAAAAACTAGTTCTTCTATATGGTCAAAATAATTAAAATGAAAAACAGATGTAAAAACCTAGGCTCAAAACCCTTTGAGAATATTTTAGTTATTCTCAAGTTTGGGAGTTCCTCATTAAGGGTATTATAGCAACTCCCAAACCTGCAGTGATTTTCTTCCAGAAATCACAGCATCCAAAGATAAGGCAAAGATATTTCCAGTTTTGAAARGGGTAGAATGGAATTATAAAACCATGCTATTTTGATAACCTAGAGGAATCAGATTCAATTTATTAATAGCAGTTTGTAGGTATTAAAAGAATAACAATGAWATGAGAAAAAAGACAACTGATTTTCCAATAATTAAACATTAATCCACTGCAGTTTCTTTATTCTCCAGAGAAAATCATGTCACATACAGAAAAAGAGGCAACAGCAGGATATGTCTTGACTTTTGGCTTTTGAGATCTTTCCATATGGCACTTTCTCTCAAGGAAGTCATGTATACATGATGGTTTTGGCAGGTTCACAGCTAAAAGCACACATCTTCTCTAGAGCTATTTGTCAACCATTTCCTATTATGTCACACTCCCTAGGGCTCTGTCCTGTGCTCAGTAYACTTCAATATTTTTTAATAGCTTGAATGAATAGTTTTAGATAGTTTGGAAAGAACTTAAATGAAAAACTGAATGAGTGAAGATGGCAAGGTTCACTGAATAAGATCTTGACCAGCTGAAGAATCATCTGGTATAAAAAAGAGAATATCAATCAAGGTGAAATTCRATATATTGTTTGTGGTGTTTTCATGCAGAAAAGAGTGTTAGCTGATTGGCAGCAATAACAGGGCCTAGAAGTTAGGAGGCTTACTAGGCTAGTTCTGAATCAACTATATCACGCTGTTGTGAAAAAACATGTCATTTTGTGTTGTCAGGRAGGTCACTGCTCTGCTGTACCTGCCACTGGTGAGGACTTACCTGGAGTACTATATTTAGGTGGGCCATCATATTTTAAGAAAGATGGAGTTGAAGAAAATCTAGAGAAAGCCAGGAAAAAGAGAGTTTTATAAACATGACCCATAAAAAGTTTGGAAAGATATGGTCATGTTTAACGTACATATGAGCAAACAAAAAAAAGGAGGAAGGACATGAGAAGTCTTCCAATCCTTTAACAGTTCTTTGYGTTGATTTGTTTTTTAGCAGATTAATTCTGTTTTGCACTCCAAGTCCACAGAGGGTAGGGCAAAAAATAAATAGATTACCTTACACTCTTTTTTTATTATTTTTATGGTCATTGTGCAATTTTAATACCTAGAGGATTACAGGTGTGTTTAAATAAGCACTTCTGAAGAATTATCCATGTTCACTTGATCATATTGTAATGAAGGTACCCTTTCCCAACCTTTGTTTCTGAGGAAAATTCTTTTCATGTTCTGTGTATACAAATGGTTAGCAACCAATGTAAGATTATCATGCTTCATTCAGCCCTAAAGACATCCCAGTGCCTGCTGGGTATAGATGTGGAATTTGTCCAGACAACTCTCTGTAGGTCATTGCCTTGCTGCAAGCATACACAGGCTGGCAAATTTAGCAGCCAGGAACTGTCTTCTGCCAGCCTTCTTCAGACCCAGCTGTAACCCCCCTTTTTAGTGGGCCACCCACAAGGCTCTTTCATGCCTCTTATAGACTCCTCTGCCAGAAACATATAGTTTCTCGTGCCAGCTCTGAGCCTTTCATCCCAATATCCAAGAACCAATCTCTCTTCCTACAGCCAGCTCCCAGTCTATTTAACTTCTCCCTGCTGCTCCAAAAGCCACATAGCCTCTGGGTTTCTGCAAATGTTGGTGGTATTTCCCTTCCTGWGCTAGAAAAGCTATTAAATTGTCTTATGGATATGCACCAAAATTGAATTAAGTGAGCCTGGTGGCTCACTGGTCATTTTGGTGAGTGATTTCAGGGAAAACTGCTGCCCCCACTGCAGACTAGAAATTGGCTGGGTTGAGAAACTGTCTTGGTGGGCTAAAACTCTCCTTTGCCAAATTTGGCACCCTAAATCTGTTTATAGATAACAAATCTGATTTCTTAAARAGCCTGGGACTTCAGCATCRTAGCAGGTAACTTTAATGTTAAAAMTAGATGATTTTTWAGGTATTGGTGCARAAAACAGACTCTTTGGAAACAGAGCTTTAGAAAACAATTTAGATGTCCTATTTCAGATGCTCTGCACAGGTAAAACTTTCTCGAAGGCACTAGAATTTCCATTTAACATTAAGCGTGTTTCATGGTGTTTAGTTAAACGGAGGCTTCAGGTAAGAGGTCAGTAAGCAGAAGTGATAAGCAATGACATGAAAATCTGTCTTCTGTTTGAAAATTGAGGTCCTTGCCACTCTAAAAAGCTTTGAGKATAAAGATGCTGATAAGATGAATGCTTGTATTAAGTTTAGCAAATAGTAAAGCAATTTTAGCACTATTAAAGCAATGTAACTATAGAAAAGATAACTAACATACATCCTAGAGATGCCTTTTTACAAAAGCAGTATTTTATTGTTATTATATATTAAAATAAACAACAGAGCAGAGAGACTGAGGGGAAGAAAAAGGAACTTTAGTAAGAAGAATACCAGGGAATCAGGAAAATCCTTTATGAATATGGGCAAGAAAATTATGTTACTGTGTAAACCCRGTAAATTATGATAAAGCACCAAAATAAAAACATTTTGGTTTTAATCTCTGTGCTGAGGACTGTAACTCAAATTTGTGGGATGAAATAGCTGGGCCAGGTCTTATATCAGAGCTCTATTTCTACCCACCCCAGAGTTTCCAGCCTTGCCACAGGTGTACCTGAACAAGATGTTCATCAGCTTTGCTGTCAGTGCAATCAATGGGAAGGCAAAATCACTAGAAAGCTATCAGCTGTTAATGCATTGCCCTCTTCTCTCAYGTAAGGATTTTTGATCAAATATCCTGTATACAAAGGCTTGATTTCTATCCACTGGCCTGAAACAAGGATGACTCCACCAAAATCGCTGGCATGAGACTCATTCAGCTGAGATGAGAGGTAATGTGAGTATATTTTTGTCTACATATATTGCATGTTTTACATGCTGGGCAGGGTAAAGAAGAATTTAGAAGCCAGCAATGGTTGTTGAAAAGCTTTGAAAATGAATTTGGGAAAACTGTTAGTTGAACTCCTAAAAYCAGAGAATTCCCCTAACCCACTTGCTGCAGCATGTATGTTTTATAGTGTTTAAATCTTTACTCCTATCCAAAAAGGAAAGGGAAGAGGGGAAAGTAATTCCACCAAATCACATGCGGTGTAACCTATGTGAAAACTAACAAAGCACTTTCCAAATGTAGTCTCCAGCACTGTTACTTCTTCTTGCTCTTCACTGCATATRAGAATAATTACACATGCAATGACATCGAGGAGATGATTTTTTTTCTTTATTCAACTTGATGATAAGTTCTGGTTCTGCTAACATGGTTACAGATTTTATTTGCTCTTTTTCAGACCTAAAAGTGTAGGCTGTGAGATGAGAAGGTGTGAGAGACAGAGAAGGGAGAAGATAATGACAATTAACAGGAGTGGTAATTAGGGAGAGCTGTGACTATGAATTCTATTCAGAGCTTGTGCAAACCATTCAGGGTTTATTCTTGAAAAAGCAAGAGGATCCATGCAATGCTCAGCTAAACTTTTTTTTCCCCTGAGGCAGTGCAGCAGCTCTTTTCTTGTGTGTTGCATTTCAAAATGAAGATGCACATGTGTGCTCAGAGATTTGCCTTGTAGCCTTCTTCATATATGTCAATACATATACTTCATCATTGCAACAAAAGCTGGCTTCAAGCAGGCCCAATAAGCCCACATCAATTTCYATTCCTCTGTTCCTCCTCACACTCCAGTTTGAGACATCTGAAAATTGAAAAGGAAATCAACCTCACTTAATTAAAAAACAAACATGAAAACAAAACCAAACAAACCAGCATGCCCATGCACACACCCACAAACACACACCCACCCCTGCCCCCCCAAAAAAGGGAGAAAAAAAAAGGTCAAAATTTTTCTCCTTGTAGTGGCAGTCTTCAGATATAGGTGCTACACACTAAASATATCCAATAGAAGTTTTAGTGGTTTTAATGGTAACCACATGGGGAGTTTTTTGCAGCAAAGATTTTTTTTTCTTTTCTGAGAGGATGCAAGTACCTTACAGCATTAGACCATGATGATGTCCAGGCTGCCACAGGTTTCACCAAGGTCCTACAATCTCACAGTCAGTCAATCTAGTGTGCTAAGTCAATAGTTTTACCCTGTGCAAATGTTAGATAACACAAAATTATGTCAAACTAAGTGATGGACTCAAATCAGCAATCACAGATAGGATGAGTTCTTCTCACATATTTATAGATATGTAAAAGTCGATCTTGGTTCTGCTGTCTCCACATGGGGATGCTGTGCCATCTGAGCTGCCCAAAGATGCCCTGCCTGGCTCCCAGCTGCAGCTGCAGGGAGTTTCCCATAGATCCTGTGCCACATCTGCCAAGCTAAGTACATTGACTCTCATACATACCAAAGAGTCTCAAATGGCCCCAGGCGTGGAAGTTTGAGCAAATTATTTGACCTCTAAGTTTCTGACAATCAGAGCTAACAGAAGTTTGTTTAGACTATGCTTCTAATTAATGGAGACAAATCTTCATTTTTAGAAGCCATTTATCACATTTTTAAAGAGTAATGGAGAGTGAAATAGGCACCAATAAGACAGATAGTGTATTTCTATATTGACAACAAACTGTCCTTAGATATCAGTTGCACAAATCAGTTATCAGATATCAGTTGCACAGCTGGAGTTCTGCTTAGACTCATTCAGTGGTCTCTATAGAGGAATTTGGATTACATGTCTATATATGTTTATAGGGCATATTTAAAATATTAAAGTATTTATTTTTGTGATTTTTGTCATAYTTAATATTTAAATATTACAGATGGCATTCATTCAGTCATTCATAACATGTCTACATGTGTGCTATACATGTGCTATCACATTGCACATGTAATATTTAAATATCTGAAATTAGGAGAGTTAACTCTCAAGTTCTTCTTGGAAYTCTTCAAATAATCAAGGCCAATGAACACATGAATGCTAGGAGACACTGTGAAAAAATAAAAGGCCTGAGCTAAGAGAACATATGAATGCTTGGGCCAGAGAGGTTACYCTGGTTTAACTCCTTTCCCAACTGTGGAAGTGTTCCAAAGTGTACATGCATAGAGTAAAGWACATTACTGGATTTTTTCCTGAATACTGAAAATGAATGAACATTTCTGTGTGAGTGCTCATTTGAGTTAATGACTTTTGTCATTCTCTGAAAAAATTTGAAAAAGCAGCTAGCACTACTTAAATGCTTTCTTAATTGTGCCTGTATTCAGTGTCAGATATGGCTGTAAATTTACAGGAAGACCMTATTACTGGGTGAAAGGAGGGCAATACACAAGACAGAAACTGCACTGAAATATGATCAGATTCTGAAAAGATTTGAGAGACATTTCTACAAAGGAAGAGATAAATTGTCAATGGTTGGAAAAATTTTCCATAAATTCCACAGAAGTAAGAAAGGTGAGGGTTTTGTCATGGTTTAACCSTAGTTGGTGAGTGAATACCAGTTTSTTCACCATCCTTTCCTCCCACAGTGAGAAGGTGGATAAGTAAAAAAAGAAAAAATTGTGGGTCCTCGGCCACTGCCCCCTAGTTTCCATACTGGACATGATGTTTCATGGTGTGGAATTTCTCTTCGGCTGTTTCAGGACAGCYATCCTGGCCATGCTCCCTCCCAGCYTCTTGTGCAACTCCTCACTAGCAGAGCACAGGAAACTACTTCGGGTAAACACTTAGCAACAACCAAAACATCTCAGTGTGTTATTAAAATTATTCTCGATATAAACCCAAACCRCATCACTGCAGGAGCTACTAAGAAGAAAATTAACTCTATCCCAGGTGAAAGTGGAACAGTTTTCAGAGAAGAAATATATTTTCTTTCACAGTGGCTAGTAAAGTGTTTCAAATAATTTGTAGAAATACACATCTGTTACATGTCATGCTATACAAGTTGTGACATGAAACACTAATTTTGGTCAGCTGGTTTATCGTGTGGTATTGCGAGATTTGCATGTTGGAGAAAAAGAATCAATCAGGCACATTATGTAAGACTTGTACAAGACATGCTGAGACACAGCCAGCCCAACCCAGGAAAACTTGTTGATCATCCTAGAGTAGCAAAACAAGAAAATTTCTTGGGCAAGTTATGGATGTGCTGTTTATCAGTATAGCCTGCTTGGGTTTTCAGAAGCAAAGCAATGGTCTTGTAGGAAAAGATCTTGTATGTCTCAACACATAGAGGTAACCGAGGGCAACCATCAAACCACAGCCAAAGTATGAAGAGTAGGTTTATTTCATTACCTTGCTTAAAAAGAAGGCATTTCATCACCTTTTTCATGTGGCTGAACCACACGGAGGGACACGGGCTCCATTCCCCTCAGTTCCTCCTAGCGGGCAGCGTGGGGGGCTCGCTGCCACCTCACCACAGCAAAAGGTTTCACAYGTGTCCTGGGAGACTATGTTACCTCTCCATAGGGACTTTTCTCCTCCAAACAGGAGGCATAAGAAATGCAGTTTTCCCACACCAACATTTTTAGCATTCTCAGCTGCAATGTCACTTTGAGCAAAACTATTCCTTCCTCCTCACCAAACCTACCAATTGTAACCCTGTCCTCCCTCCAGACCTTTTAAGTAATTTTTCACCTTTTAATACAAACCTTGACTTCTCTAAAAATTATCATAAGTAACTAAAAGTGTTCAAAAAGACTTTAGTTTTATTTACACACTTGTACTTCACTAGGAAAGAAATCAATGCCATCTTTTGACTATCTGGAACTATCTGACTTTTTCCAGTGTCTGACTGTGATAGCTACAAAACATGAACGGCATTCCTATTGAGAATTACCTATAAAAATATCTTAGATAAATCTAAGTAGGTACTCCTCAGTTAATAGTTTGGTTATTTTAGCTTTTTCTCATAGTCAAATCACCCAAAAATTATTTATGAGCCTTTTTTCTATTTTAAATTTAAAAATGAAAGCATTTTGCAATTCAAATTTATTCATCAAATACATTTTGCAAATAATTTTTATATGTAGACTGCTGGCAGGAATATGCTAAATCTGAGCAGTGCTAGAACACGCTTATCAYGTGATGTTCTTTTCTTGCCCAAGCTGGATGAGTAAAACATAGAAATAGCTTTAATCACAAGGAGAAAAACATGCAGGTATTTGCTAATACTTCATTAGAAATCTATAGTTTAACTGATCATTCTTGTTTGAAACTACATCCAGTGGGAAATAAATAAAAGAAAAATTAGACAARGCATCGTGAATCTAACATTTTTAATGAATATGCATAATAGTGCATGTACATCTTTGTTCCATTCTTGCACCTGGATTCAGCCAAAACCAGTGAAAGACAGCAGTGAAGGAAGCTGCCATTGCGTTACATTCACGTARACTTTGGTCACTCAGATTAATTGCTGCTGTTTCTGGGGTATGTTTACTATAAAACACTGAATTGGGAAAATCTGTGTATCCAGTTTGGCTCATAAAATCACTCTCATTCTACCTTCCTGGACCCATAGAGACTGACATTTGCAAAACCCTGCTCTCCACAGCATCACAGTAATCCACTGCTGACCTATTTTTGTATTGTGTTTCTAATAGCTGGACTGCCTTTCATCATACAGAGTAGGAATGTTTACYAAAAAAAAATAGATGTTAAATGACAATTTTCAACCTGCCTCTAATTACCTTTTAGTATAAAACTGCTACATATGATGCTCTAAGTCCTTCCTGTCAATGAAATTTTATTTCCTTAGTATASGCATATCTTCTGTTCTTTCCAACCTTAACTGACCTCTTAYTATGTGAAAATATTAAAGAAAAAGKCAAAAAAAAATTTAGCCCATTGATTTAARTAGGAGAAAAGGTACACATTTTGGGAATGTGAAATATATTTAAGTATTTATCAGTACCATTTGAAAGAAGTAAATGACTGCTATCATCTGTAAAAGCAAATTATTTTTAACTGATATTCTAAAACCAGCGCAGAATTTCACATAAGTAATTCCTTAAAAGAATGGGTTGTCTATCACAGAAACAGAAAAGGTTTATGTATATGAAAAAGCATATAATGGTGGTTGATAGCAAAGGTGTTAGTATGAATTTTGGTGTATTATGAAAACTTTTGGAAAAGCATGTAACAGGGCTACACTTCCTTGCTGTTTCTAAAAGCAATAAATGGAATGTAGTTCTCAAGAGGTCTTGTGGTAAATCTTGCAATAAATAGGAAAACAAACACTGTCTATATTTATTGYAATGAAAACACCTATTATCAAATTATTCAGAAGAAACTACTGGGTTAAGATATGAGAAAACTGCAATCATATGCTAATTTACATATAAGAACCTGCTGAATGTGCCTAAATGCAGATTATAACACTGATGTAAATTTGTGACTACCCATTTGTGCCATGTCCAGGCTGAACCTTGGCTTGAATATGGGGATTTTTTCTGCTTATGTATGAGAATGGTATCCAAAAGATTGGTGACACAGGTAAAAGAAAACTCTTTGGCCTGACATAGAGGAATTAAAGAGAAAAATATTTTTCTCCAACTGTTCTGGAAGGAATCAGCATCTGAGACTACTGRATTTCTCCAAGGGCAGAAGAGCTGCCATTGATAATTACCATAAGAGAAAAGCAGTGAACAAGAGAATTAACACTGACAGAGGAATACTGGACACTAGGGAAGGGACATGAATTCTTACAACACAAATTTATGTCTACTCTTATATTCAAAATCATCCTCATGCAGCATGAACTACATGGATTTAATTTYTTTCTCTATTTCAGGTTTTGCAGCTCCCACGGAAGCGATTCATAAGACGCTTTTATAAAACCCCTGAAACTGCAGCCAGAGTTTGCCAAACTCACTTCAGGTGAGTTTRGCACTAGTAAATTTTCCATATTCAAAGTTTATGTCACACCACTAGACTGTACTCATGTAGTTAGTCACAGCAGGTGAGAAAATCCAGGRAAGAAATAAAATTCCTTGCTTGAGAGTAAGAAAGAGGCCATGAGTGCGTTGGTAGATTGCACTTTAATCATGAAAGATTCTGGATTTCTCAAAGGGCACTGAAGTATATTGAATGAGTGTTGAAAAGAAGGCAATCCAGGTGAAGGAAGTCTGATAGATGTGGCATTATTTTTTCTAGATCTGTGTATGTTTCCAATACATGGAATACATATTTATTTTTTGGGAATACTGTAAAGCAATCTATCTACTTACTTTCAGTTGTGCGGTCAAGAATAAACCCAGAGTCTTGGATAAGGAATAGAAAAAAGCTTTATTCTCTTCATACCAGGAAAGCTTAAGAGTACTCATGACYTATGTTTAAGACTAATATGTTCCTAAGCTGAAATTTTGTGTGATGGCAACACTGAGCCATGAAAATCTGCTGGTAGACTTTGATACTTAACACTTCTGAGTTATCCAGGCAGAAAAGTGTAAATTCTGGTTTATGAGTACAACACCAAATCAATCTCAGTCATCCAGAACTGCAATCAGGAAAGAATAAAACCAGAAAATATGTTGAGTAAGGTGATTGATGTTGGTRTAAAAATTTCAGAATCAGACCTCCATTTGAGACTCTAGGGAAAGAGGTTTTGTTTTCCTCCTCCCCCTAGAGGTAATTGAGTAGATTTGGATTAGTTGTAGTGGCAGCAATTGCTATACTTTATAGAAAATGCTTTTTATCTTCCATTATAAAAATCACATTACATGAGAACAGAACTATAGCATGGTAACAGTCAAAAGTCATTTGGTTCACGGCCCTTCAGCATCACATTTAAATGTCACTGCATTACTTACTGCATACTGATGATTAGTTATTTTTAACATCATTGATTAACAGTTGGCAAAAACTGGGAAAGTGAAACATAATGAGCCAAATGTTCTTTGATGCTATACTTTTGATATAACAGAAGATTTWCTCAGGTCTGAGAGTGGGGGGAAAAAGATGATTCAGGATCTTAATCCTTGCTCCAGACAATATGCAGGCTAAGTCAAACAGGAAGCTGGAGCTGGTGTGAACTATTACATAAACCTTTTAGCTTGTATGCAAAGTGTGGAGAGAAGAAGTGTCACATCCATCCCTGAAGGTCTACACTCTTTTTCAAATCACTAGTTAACCCTGAACACGGACACATCTAGACAAATCTGCTTTCTGGAAAGATATATTAGAAGATAAAGACACAGAAGTGAGTAATTAAAATATAATTTAACATCACAGATATGATCTGTACGGTGCAATTTGCTCTCAAGGCCTGAGAATGTGACCAAGAAGATGCAGCTTCAGTCACCAGAATGGGAGGTAGAGTAACAACCTGAAATATAGAAAGTAGTTCCTTCTGTATATATAAAAGCATTATTTTTCAGATTAAGAATTGTAACAATATTTGGACTTAGAGGTTTTGTCTTTGCAGAGGAGTGCACCCATCACTGCACAGTTATTCATAAAAGCTGCTCTTCATTTGTGACTTACAGAACATTGCAGGTGTGTTTAAAATTCATTGTGTATGATCTTCAAAGGTCAGTGCATATATTTACAGTTTTGCAGCACAAAGATTTGTTATTAGATGTAATTTAAGGTCATAGTACAAACACACTTCAGCTCAGGTCAGAAAAGAGAAAGAATGAACTTGGAGATGTAAGTATTATAATAAAACAAATTGTAAAGGAGGCAGTATTTATATTATTTATTTGAGTCAAAACACMGAGGCATTGAGTCTGAAAACAGAATTTTTCAGATTACTATAAACAGTTAGGAATSAGGCTAACATAGAAATCACTTTTGAAACCTAAGTATAGCTGAAGTKCCCTCAGAATAAACTCAGGCACCAGCTATAATGCTGGTAAGTGTAAGTAATTTTACACTAATAGTGTAAGTAATGTAATTTTACATTACATTACTTACATTRCATTACATTACTTACTTACACTAATATTCACTGTAAAATATCTTTTTTCTTTGTAAGTGTGTTTCTATGATAAAGATGGTGGGGTTTATCTTATTCCATGTTGCATCATAGAATGCTATTCAATATAAAGTAAAAATATCTATTTAAACATTGCATGCCAAGCAAGGCTCTTAAGGGACCCACATGAATTTAACAGTATCTTAACTGGAATTGGTTAAATATTTTCCTTTATGTAAGCTAAAGAATCTAAATGTCCATCTTGAATAAATTTATTTTAATTAATGTGTACGTTTCTTGCCATTGTATCATTAATATTCTCAACATGTGGTTGGATTTTCCTCWTTGTATTCCACATAAGCACAAAGTAGTGCTGTATTTTAAAATATTGGTGCTTGGGTTAAAGTTGACTGGATATAAGAAAATGGATGCATTTCATAGATGTAGCACGAAAATTACAGGAGCACAATGACCTTTCCCACTGAAGAAATAAGAGTCCATTTTTAAACCACAGGGAAACCCAAAAATATCCAAAAGACAAAGAAAAGAAGGAGAACACTATTTTAGGTATTAGCTGGCCCAYGACATTAAATTTTTCTCTCCCTCTTAGGAAAATCCACATTGACTATAATTCCCATTTGTTTTCACGTTCAAGCCATAGGAAAAAAAACCAAAAAGAAATAAACACAAAGGAAAACAGAGATAAAAAAAATCAGTTCAAGTTGCATAACGCAGGAATGTGTTGTGTTCATGTCAGAGAAAATGTTTATCATTAGTTTGTGGGTCAGATTCTCCAATACTGTTATTCACACTGGCATAAATGAGAATGGAATTATATTTAACAATTTTAAAAAACTGAATATCGAGATCTTGGTCACTATTTAGGAAAAGATAYGTTAAACCCACGTGATTTTTCTGAGGATGAATAAAGCTATGTGGCCATCTCAGTTCCCGGTCAGTGAGTTTTGCAGTAGCTCTGCTCAGTAGGAAAAATCATATCTTTACCACAACAGCTTTTTGATTATCCGGTCAAAATTAATTGGTGGTCTCTGTCTCTGGAAAAACACATACAGAAGAGTTGCTTGGCTCTGACATTGCAATTGTACTCCATTACAGCTGGCACAGACAGCTCCCAGCTCATGAGTGGAGCACTGAGTGTAACACTTTTTGCAATGGAGATGGTGTGTCTGCAGAAATGGGCCAAGGGAAGTGACACAGCCATGGAGTCTTCCATCCCTTTCTGTGTGTAGTTACACACTGCCACTGCCGAGGGTTTCTGAGGTTCAGCTGCCTGTGAGTTCCCATGCCAGAAATCAGCTGGTTCAGCTCTTTGGAATGGGTTTCACTTGTCAGTCGAGCCCAGGCATGTTTTAACTGATCCTCCAGAATCTATCTCTTGTGAGAGAGACAGGGGAATCTCCTCTGTGCACCTGCAGCCACAATGAGACCTGCATCAACATTCAGCACACATCCATGGGCTACAGAAACCTCCGGGTCCRTTTAAAGGCCCCTTTATGGGTTTAGTCCCTGGGTGACTTCTCCAGCTATTTAAAAAGCTTCTGGTAAAGCAGAARCTTAAGTGACAAGCTGAATCTGCATTCAAAGTTCATAATTTTTCTCCACTTCATGAGGATCATACTTCATTTAAAAAATACATAGAATCAAAAACCTTCTCTTTTTTAAAACTTTGGTGGCTCAGCACTTTTTACATGCAGTTTGTGAGTATCTCTGTTCACCATCGTGTTAATTTCATAGCAAATTACCATTTCAGAGGGCATTAAAACAGACAATATTTTCTTTTCCCACCCTTTCAAGTTTTTCTGCACTTATTGTGAAATATGCTCAAGCCGAGAGAAGAGACAGGTTCTGCTGCTTAAATATGCTTAAATAAGCATACTTTACTTCTTGGGCWCTGTTGTGTTCTTTGTGGCTGTTCAGTGATACCCCAGGGTTCTCTCAGTGACAACAAAGTCTGTGGTCTGGCAGGCTTCTGTTTGAAAAGGGTTAGGTTACTGCAAGAAAACGTTGGGAAAGAAAAGAATTTGACAAGAAAAAGCTTGTTTCATATAACCAACTGCAAATTGYTAAGGCTTTGAATTCATCTTAAATTTACCCTGGTTCAAGATAGGATGCATAAACACACCTATACCTCTATATCTATCTCTTTACACACACACCCCAAAAAAAAAAAAAGTATTTTCAGGACAGCTGAATTCAGTTGAAGTCTAAGCACAGATCTTATTCTGATGAGAGAACATTTTCCTGGCATTATCTACTTCCAAAACACTTTCTTCTTGGAATAAGTGTATTAATTTGGATTTTTCTTTTAAGGTAAGCAATCACAAAAGAAGTCKACAAAGAGAGAAATTATAGACATCTGTTTGTGAAAATAACTTTTTCTTGATTAGAAGCAATGGAATATTATGTACYGCAGCTCAAGAAGCAACAGAGTGAACAGTACATTTAAAAGGTGGAGAAAATATATTTTAAGAAAGATGCTATGGGATAAGTTCAAGGATCAAAACCCACAAAAATTAGTATTTATCTTTAATTGCAAGATAAGTCTAAAGATACTAATCCTGATGCTGAAAKGTATCCAGGCATTAAAACACACTTATTGACAATCAGTGGTGCTGGGATTTAGTCACCTAGATACAAGCATCTGATGCATCTATTGGTAACTATATCTATTTGCCTATGTAGTATTAATTGTACACAGAGCTGTAGGAGTCCTGTCTGGAGCAGCAGCTGGTAGCCAGTGCATCTCAAATGACAATARCTACCTCTGTTTAAGTGATGGAATCTCTTTCTACACAAAGGAAGCTGTGTTGTCATGTTCTGATCAAGAAATTAAAATATGTAATCAATGTAGTCTAGTTTCTTTGGAAATAAAATACAGGTGACAGTGATCCAATTTGGCATGGTCTGAGGTTTCAGCAGAATGGCTGATTCCATCAGTCTCTGAGTGGCCTTTGACTGCCAGCTAAAAGCTCTGTTTTTCAGGTTCTGCTCTCTTACAGCTTCTCACACCACATGTCTGCTTTCATTCACTCTAGYATAAGGTTGATATGCTCTGGGGAGTACTGTCTGGCCAAATGTCCACAAATTACTTTGTGTATGGACTTTTAAAGCSAACCTATGAATTCAAATGTCAAAGCTGATTTATATTCAGACTTCAGTTATTTCTTATGTGCAGATACTTATTAATATTTTGATAAATTAATAATTTATATATTTAAAAATATGTTCAAGAGGTATAACAAAAATTAGTTTTGTTGCAGTATTTGAATAGTTTGAAGCTACATTGCTGTCAGTGTAACTTAAAATTTTGATATTTTATTGTAAATGATAATTATAAAATAGACTAAAACACATCTAGTTGTGACAGCTGCAATCCTGAACAAAATGGATAGAGTTATTCTCTACAACTAGAATTTTCATTGCTGTTAAATTAACCTCAAGAAAGAGGCACATATCTAAACAGGTCAGAGCATCCAATGGAAGATGTGCTAGGGCATGAAAAAAATTATACAGATGGGGTGAGGGCAGAGTGGGCAGGATCAGCACCAGTCCCACATTGCAGAAAAAACAGTGTGGACAGAGAGAAGGAGGAACAAGCAGAAGWAATAAATGTAGACACAAAGTAATGACAGGGCCTTAACACACTACCAGACCACAGAGCCCAGCAATTGGGAAGAAAACATGGAAATGGAAGAGCCTTAATGAGACTGTGATGACTGGTTGTTTACTCAACTACAGCACAAAACTCATTAGTATCAGCTGGCTGCCCCTGTGGTGTACTGTGACAGACCTCACCTAATTGCCTGAGTTCCTGGAGATGAAAGATCTCTTCTCTTGAATAAGCAATGATCTAATTAGTGCATCTCTGTGCAGTATTTCTGGTTCTATATCTTTCTCATATTTTGGCAACCATATTATGTGGTGACCGAAGGCAACAGCAYTGAACTCTTTGGACATGTATTGTATTAGCCTTTAAAAAAGTGTTTCTTCAGAGCTGGTCTGCCAYGGGAAATTTTAATGAATCAAGGTACAGATTTTATATTCTGCTTAGCCACAAAGGTGTTCAGGTGTTCAAATGAAATACATTCCTAACACAGCATTTCTTTGAAAACAGCTAGACTGGTAAACTATTTAGGGAGAATCCCAGACAGAATATATGAAAGAACCAGAAACCTAGATAAAAATGGTTCTTTCGGTGTATTTGGCTTCCTTGCAATAGGAGAGTAGAAGAATTTATGAGATGCCCTTTGTAAGACTATCTACAATGAGATTCAGCTATGAATTCACCTAGGATTCCTCAGGTGCAAAATGTTATGTGCAACAAAACTGGCAAATGTCTGATTTAACAATTAGAACAGAGAAAATGGAAAATGAATGACAGCAATAATAAAGGGYGAAAGGAGAAATATTCTTTCAGGTGGAAGTGACTGGCAGGATATACCTTATATGTATATAGGAAGCTCTTTTTTGGGCTTCCTTTTTGACTCATCTCACTTACTTTATGGATGTTTTATACACCTAGGTACACTGGTGWGTCATTGGGCTAGTCTGACCTTCAGCTTCTTCATCTATCAAAGTAAAGAAAAATACTCCCCTGTCTTGCTAGAATGTTACAATTCAGAATTTCTAAAACACTGTGAACTCCAAGGTGGTATAAAGTACATGGGAATGCAGAGGATGGTCATTAGTTAATTCTCTGTGCTGTGGGTGTTTTGCACAGAGACCTATCTACCACAGGCATTTCTTTGATAAGCTTGTTTGAAGTGGCATGCCAGAACGCCTTCCAGTTTGCAAGAGAGACTGTTTGTATGTGTTTTGGAGCATGCCAGAACATATCTGAAAAGCAAAAWGCATTTTCCAGGTCATTTCAGATCACAGAGCATCTACACAACACATAGCTGCAGTACATATCCCTTCCTTTGCACTTTCAGGCCAACAGAACCCTTTATGATCTGTTAGCAGGGGGACACAATGAATCCTGTCCAGTTTCCATGGAACAATAGACACATTGATTGGTTAGGTCCAATGGATAGGGTGTGTGGCTGACCGCAGTTGAAGCCTTTCTACAGCCCCTATGCAATTTGCCCATCAGTTGGTAATTCTCCATAGCTGGTGAGAGGGAAGGAACCTGCAGGAGCTGAAGGTACTTGGTATCCATTCCAAAGTCGTGTATTTTCCCAAGCAGTCTGCTCCTGCCCATAGAATTACTATATGCAGATGCAAATCATTAAACCCCTCCTTCATCTGGATCAGAAAATCCCTTATCTTACCTCAAATCTCTTTACTTCCCAATTTATACTCACTCTACCAAGCCCTGCTCTCACTGAATTTGTCACAGGAAGACCTTTACYGACTACATCATCTTTAACAGATCTTTACACCTACATGAGACTGAGGAGAAGTTCCCATGTCCCAGCAAAACACTGGAGTTCAAATACCTTTAAGAACCTTCTCTTATACCTAACTTAGTTGTGTAGGAGATGGTTTACACCTGTAAATGTGGTCCCTTCCAACCTTTATCATTCCATGATTCTGTGTGAATGTTATACTCAGGTGCAGATAAAAAGTCTTCAAAAGAGAGTTAGCAGCACAGTGAGTCTTGTCAGACAAGTCATAGGCTTGAGCAGAAGAGCTTGGACAGCTTTTATGCACTAAAAAGCACCAAGTATACTCCCTGTAGTAAGCAATAAATTCTGCTGATTCATTAAGAGGTGCAACCACATACCACTTGTCTTGTGAACTATCTTTGGGTTCTGAGGAGAAAGAAAAAATGTATAAAAGTGCCAAAGACACTTAAGCACTGCTGGAGTAAGATTACTTAGACTTGAAAGCCTCAAAAAAATTGAAAAAATTCTCATGCTTGGGGCAGAAACTGTGTAAACCCTATTCAGCCAAATATGGAGACATGATATCTTAGTAATACAGTAATTCACTACGGTATCAAAAGTTATCAAAAGGCAGAAATTTTCATGTGAAAAGGGGAGATTCCTCGACCTTTAATAACTGATTTGTCTGTCAGTGCCTCAGAAATGACAAGACCCTTGTGCCTGACCAGGTTGTGTGTCCCATTATGGGCACCCTTCACTGAGCAGTCCTGCTATATCAGAGGATGGCTCGAATGACCTCTTCAGGGAAATGCACCAACAGCATAAGGAAGACTCTTCAATGGCTCTTCCCACTTTATGACCTMTCAGCAGGTCAGGTCTTCCTCTGTAATTATGTCCTCTGCTGCCAGTGCAGTACACTCTATTGCCAGTGCCTGTGAGGGATTCACACCAATGGTTTATGAAATAACACTCTTTATTAATATAATTGGTGGTAATACTATCTGACTGCAAAAATGTATTCAAAACAATATACAGAGAAGTTCTAATCCCCAGTAAGAATATTCAGAATGCACAGAATATTGTTAYTGTCCAATAGGTGTCCCTATGAGGGAAGATAAGTTCAGCCCATCAACTGATCCCAGCAGTTACAATGGAGTCTTCCCTAAATTTGTCCCCATTCTTGACTTATTTTCATGCTATTTCTTTAAGTTTAGGAGGAGCTTGRGTGACTCTAGTCATGCATACYTTTGTTACTGATTGGTGTACAATTGTCTCCCTTCACTTTTAAAGGTGCAACAAAAAGAATAYAGAGYCCATGTCCAGGGAGGGGTGGTCGTACCTTGGAGTTGGGTRATGYTGGGATGGAGGYGTGTGTTAAWGTAACCATTAGGCTTTAGTGACCATGTTCATTTGGGGAGAGTGATTTCACCACATTKTTGGCTCRGCAGCAGGASATCTTCCCCTCTCTCCCCTGGCTGACAGGTGTCACACTGTCATCAGCTGCAATGTACCATCGAGATCCMCTCACTACCAGGATTTCAACAGTGCCTGGCCATGGTGTCTCAACTCCATTCCACCTCCCTCAGCAGGTGCTTACAGCTGTGGGGAATTATTGAGGTTCATGCCAACCACATTCCATTGAGGGAGCAGCAACTGTATTTTACCCTATAATTTCCATACCCTTATAACTTCAGTTTGATTTTGTGAATATTACATCTCAGTTTCCTCTACTTTTACTCCCAGCCATCTTTTTACACATTAGTTTTACTTACTCTTCATATATTAAATCCAAGGCATTGGGTCCATGGCATATACATAAAATTCTTATGACTAGAGGAGAACTGAATACTTCTAACCTTGTTGCATGTGCTTCTTTCTAATGAGATATGAACTAACAGTGGCTGCTTAGTAGTGACTTGAGTCCATATCTCTCTTGATCATAGGTTTAACAGCTAAGAGGGACCCTCAAACACAGGCTACTCTTTCTTTTTTGGCATGTTTGTCCAATCACAGGACACAGATTTATMCCTCCATCTAGCACTTGTGATATAAGGCTTATGTGATGATGCTGGCAAATGCCACTGTTTCTTTATCAAACAGGTATTTGCAGAAAATTATTTACAGCATGGTTTCTCAAGCATAGGAAAAGATTGAAAATTTTTAGGTCTCTTAAATTAGAAGTACCCATTTAACCAGTATTTTTCAGCCAGAGAAAGGCTTGGATCCAAGTGGATCATTCATGGAGTATTCTCAAGCATAAAGCGGTGCCAAGATGAAAAATGGCTAAAGCACAGTGAATTTTTCACAATGAATGGTGAATGTTGGTAAACCACACGGGACTGTGAGCAGCAACTGGAAAGCCCTGGCTGAGTGATGAGAATTAAAGGACAAGCAGAACTTCAGACACTATGGTACTTATTGCAGAGAATGACATCTTTAAAATTGCTTGTTATCCTGGGAATGGCTGTGGATTAGTCAGGCTGTCAGTTTTATTAAGGTAGGGGCACTGAATTCATGCTTGTTTTCAGTGATGTGAGAAAAATAGAAGGCAATCATCAAAAGTGTCTCCAAAAGGAAATGAGCTGGTTATCACAATGAAAATGGCTGTTTCGTCTCTCTGAATTCTGGTCCTAGAAGTAAGCTTTCATACTGATTTCAGGTTTCAAGGCRCAGATGATTTATGCCTGTCAAGATTAGCCTAATTGCCTGATGTGTTCATATGTCTCAGTGAACAGACTGCCACTTTCCAGCAATTGAAAACTATGTCTTTGAACCTTTGCAATAAAACTGAGGCAATGAAAAAACAAATATGACTTACAGGAGGATAAATTACYGCTCAATCCTAACCCTGAAATTTTTCCTTAGTGAAAATTAATTGAAAAAGTATTTTGACCACACCAGTGACATTGAAGAACAATTGCCTACATTTGGTTGGAAGTTTAATGAATTTCATTTTGACAGTATAACTAATGGGGTTTTGATTGTGCAGCATTTAGCACAGATGACATCCTCCAAAATGACTTTTCAGGAAAGGAAAAGGAAGCATGATTAAATTATGATGTGACAGTATATTCAGKGTCCCCAGAGTCTCTTGGCGGAGGAAAAGAAGAAAGTTACCAAGCTTGATATCAGACTTCAATCATCTTGATACCTTGCACGTATTATAGAAATGGGGGGTTTTTTCCTTTCTAATTTGGATGGCTACCTAGAATCATTGCTCACCTGAATTTCGTGACAGCAGTTTTATCCTTCACCGTAAGGTCTAGCTTCTCATGTGCTTGCCCAAGAAGGAAGAAATCTTACTCTGACTTCTGAGCTGAAGAGTAGCTTGAACTCACACATCCATTTTTCAGGAGGCTGAGAATGTGCACCTGGGGGCCAGTGATCACAGAGCCATGAAGAGGCATGAAGAAATGCAATGGTGGCCTCATGCTCCTMCGGGAGCAGAGCTCTTACGTGCTTGTCCCTCAAGAACAATCCTTATTCTGAAATCAGACTCCCTTTAGCTCTGCTAGGTGTCTTGGTAGCTGGAGTGGACAATGCATCCATCTTCCACTTGTTTCAAAATTACAGTCTGTTTCTGATGGGACYCCTGCTCTGTGCTTATCCCTGATAGACACAGCAGGTTACGAAGTGATGTTGGTTCTGGTTTTGGTTTTTTTGCTTATAATGCACCATCACCCACTCTTACCKGTGCCAAACTTCTGTGCCAAAGTCCAGTCCTTGTGCCTGGTTTTTGTTTGGCTGGATTTTTATTTTTTTTTTAATTTGCCACCATGTGATGGCTCCTTTGATTCTATTTAAGAAAGCTGAAGCAGTGATGAGTGCAACAATACAGCTTGAAGTCTACTTGAATATTTGTGGTGAAGCTTGAAGCCAAAGTGAGTTTTCAATTTAGCATCAGCTAGGAATTGTTCATGGCTGAAGAGGAAATAGCAAAGGAAAGGAGCTACAGTACCCTGACTTCATCACTTAACTAGCTATTTAATTTCACTGAAGCAGAATGCTCCTGGTCTGCCACTGTGCAACTCTGCAAGGGCCAACTAATCACAGTGAGCTCATCCAGCTCAGAAATGCCACTTCTGACAAGTGATGTCCTCGGCTAGGCTTACCTCCCCAGGAGGCCAGAAGTTCAGACCTGCTACACTCTAAGGACATTGCTCTTATTTTTAACAGTCTTCAGACAGGCACAACAGCAAAACGTTTGCACAAAGGGCAGTTTCACTCTGTGCTTTTCACCTCGTAGTTGGGAAAAYACTATTTTGGTTTTCATCATATTTCGCCTTTATGTATATTCTTAAAAGCTGCCACTGCTCAAGCATTCTCAGYGCCTTGCAAATGAAAACAGAATAAACTAAAGCACAAAAAAGCTTTCTCTCTGATAACTTAATGGGAAACAAAAAGGGTAAGTCTGATGTAACTCCATGAATGGGATCAAGGATTAACTGACCAGAGGGTCATGTGGTGTTGTAATGATTTTATAATGTGAATATTCTCTTGGCTTTCTACAGTATTTATACAAAGGAGTTTGGGGATATATCTCAAAAAAGGTATATTTTCTATCAAACATAAGCAGTGCAAATGCCAATGTTTGAGTGAATTGCACCACATTTCAGCTTGCACCCAATTATAAACTTCAAAGACCCTTCAAAGATCCTGAAATCTGTGTTAAGACAAAACCCCTATTTGAAGTTGTTACCTATAGGGAATTGGAGGATATTTATATTCCAAAAACCACACTTAAATTATAAAAGGAATGGCCTATTTTATGCTTGAATGCAGCTCATTAGWGTAATCTCTTAATGAATATTTTTCAATCATCTAACAGAGAAAATCAAAGCACACAGGGCATACTATAAGATCTGCATGGATTGCTAAATACTCCAGTGGACATGTACACTGCAAATTATGTGCCATTAATAGTTTTGTGCTCATTCTTCAGCATATGATTTAATAATAATTTCTGTAGTGAATTTTTGTAGTACGTACAATATGAAACAGAAAAAATACATGAAACTAATCATCATCTCTGCTGCTCTAAAAGGGCATCTAAGACAGATACATAATTAATGGTAGTATGATTTTTAGATATACTAATGAATTTTCAACATCAAAATTCCTTAAATAATCTTGTGTGTTTCTCTGATTTATTGAATTTCTTTATATTAAGCAAACTGTACAGAATTTTATTCCCTATCTTCTCTCATTCTGAAATTTACATATTTTTTCTTTAATAATCTAGCTTCAAATAGAACAGGATGAAAGCAGATAGTAGTCTCATGGCCCTTTTCTTAGAACCGGGATCTCTAGATTTGAAAGTTCTCAAGGCAAGGGAAATATAAAACATCTAKGGATGAGTCCCTGACGAATGATATATATCTATACAGGGCAGCCTTAGGCATATTAAATGATAGTACTTTTGCATTTGTTCGAATAATATCTACTTTAGGTGTGCTCATTGTGGAGAGGATCCTGAAGGACACCTATATGTGAGGACATTTATCAAAACACTCTGAAAGCAGAGAAAAAAAAGACCAAGAACATTTTGAAAACTCCTTAGAGGTTTAGGCTTATGTCAGTTCTAGGTTTAATTTCAACTTTCAGAAAAAGCTGAGCTCCTGAGGTTTTGGCTTAGATACTCTGAGTCATTGGAGAGTCTAGGAACTGAGACAGAGCTTCTCTATGACATAGTTCCTTGTCATGTGTAGAAAGTTGGCATGTTCTCACAGGGACTGTAACATGGGACTTTGTTGTTTGTATTGACTGTGACTTCCTATAAAAACCTAAAATTTCATGAGGATATGGAAAGATATGTACCAGMACACATACATATGTGTAGGGTGAACCATTACTATTGATCCAGTTTCCCTTTACACTGCTCCTGAAAGAACAGTGGGGTTTTTGAGTTTCATAAACTTCTGTGTAAAACAGGATCTAGATAGCTGCTGAACAACTTTTTCTGTGCAATATGTATCATGGGATGTATAGCTGTATGTGAGGGACTAGCTCAATATGACAAAAGTACAAATCTTCCCATGCTCTCTGTTTCTGCAGGGAAGAATCAGCCTGTCTCCCATGCAGTCAATAAACAGCAGTTAAAACACTAGTAGCAGTGTAACTTCAAATCTTCCCTTCAAATTGATTAATTGATGGCTTCTTCTTGGTTGGGAGAGGAGACTGATGGCTTGCTCCAGAAAATTGAGGAGAAGAGTTACTGAGGACACACATGCTGCTGCTGCRGTTCCCCATTGCATGGCTGGGAATGTGATCTGTGCCAGCAAGGATGGGATGAGTGTGGAAGAACCCTGTTTTCCCTCTTTAGTCCTTATTTCTCCAGTTGAAAGAATGGAATCGAACATACTAAATATGCAGAACAAGACTATTCTCTCTCCATGAATTTTTTTGCCAAAAAATTATTGAAAATTACTTAACATTCTATCTTTTATGGAAAAGTAGGATACACAAAATTATTTTGACTTCTTTTCTGCTGTCTACCTCTCCAGCAAACAAATCCAGGGAGTGTGTGACCAAATAATCTCTGGTAAAGCGGACAAGTCATAGGAGCATTCTCATCAGGTGCAGATCTCCTCTCTCCTTCTCTGAAAGATCTAAATTCTTACAATAACTAATTTGAGCTTTTCTGCTCACATGGAGACCTGTTCTGAATACTCAGCAGACTCCTCATTCTCTGGGCAAATCCTTTATCACTGCCTACTCTTCCCCTGTTTGATGCCAATTCTAAGTGACACTCGATCTCCCAGTCTGTCTTCCCATATTGTCTAAGGTTACCTATAGCCGCTGCCAGAAGATCATACATGCATTACACCTTCCTCTTAAATTCACTTTTATAAATGTCTTCCTGGAGCAGCCTGTTGCAAGAATTATGCTCACTACACAGTTTTTTAATCATAAAATGACATCTAAACYATTTTAAGTTAGGTACACCATCTGCTTACTCAGTATATTTGTTGTCTGGACTGCTCTCACAAAATTAGGACCTGCCTGGGGTGAGTCATTACTCGGGTACTGAGGCTGTGAGGGCAGGGAGATCATAAAGGATAATTCCACATCAGTCCTGCAGCATATCCAAACTGTCTGCAAATGAACTGACTCAAAAACTGCCAGGGTTACAGCCATGTCAGAATGATGCATCATCCCAACTTRCCCCAGTGGAAAACTATTAATTTATGACTCTGGGAGCCAAGCTAATATCGCTGCAAGACAGTGCATGGTCCTATTTAAATATATTTGTTTATCTAGCCCTGGTGTAGAGCTGTCTACACAGCACTGCATAAATTGTACAAGTACAATTTATAGTATATAGAGAACTCTCCATTTCTGGGCTATCTTAGGAAAATGTAAGTTCTATAGTTCAGAAGGTGGGAGGCCACAGACAGGCCACCAGCACACATGCACAGCCACAGGCTGCTGGAAAGAATGATTTGGGAAAAGGTGTTGCACTGGAGTTGTTTCACATTGCAGCAACTATTACTTCACCCATCTTGACCCCTTTCTGGGCAATAGTACCAGCAGCACTAAACCTAGACTACCCTGCACACAGTAGACAAAATCTTGACCATTTTGCAAGATTAGCAGTCTGCTGCTCTCAACAACTGGCCACAAAACCTGTGCCTCATGTGGTTTCACTTCTCCCTCAAAGATCTGCTGCATCCCACATTTTTACAGCTTCCCTGGGCATGGTACTGCATCAAAGGAAAGAGCAAAGCTGGCTTAGCATACCAGATGTGCAAACTTTCTCTTTGCAAGACCAGTAGTAGCCGGTGTGCTCTCACTCCAGGACACAGTGCAGTTCTCCACTACTCTAGATTCAGGCTGGCCTTAAATTGCACAGCACAACCCATAGGTTGTAAACTCCATAGGAAAGAGAAAATTTCTGGCTTTTTCTGTTTTGTACAGTGCCAAGAATATCAAAGGCTTACATAAATAAAAATGACAAATAAAAATCTCCCAGAGTTTTGCTATGGCTGCCAGGTTCTGTGCTTGAATGTGATTTTACAGGAWAACTAGTTGTGAATGATCTTATTGTCTCACGGAATGAAACAGATCTTGCRATAAAATAAAAGACAACATATGCCTAATGTTACTACCACTATGTCGGCAAGAAGAAAATTGAATTTGCCATTAAAAAATCAGCTTGAAAGGAACTATCAAGATGTGCACAATTTCAAATAACCATGAGATTTTTTTCACTTTGTTTCCTCTCATCACACTATTTACTAGTTCCATTTCTTGTGACACAGATTAAAAACCAGCTGTAATAGGGTCAACAGAAATTTTTCATTCTTTTGCATAGTCACAAATATTTTCAGAAAACTAAAATCACCACTTTCAGTCTGGCAGGACCTTGTCACTTGTGCTTTTACCCAGCAGTAAAAGAGAGCTGAGAAGAGTCTTCCACTTGGTAACCCACAGGCAGACTTGGTGAGAAGAAGGAAAATGTCGTGCTTTCCCTACCTCTCCTGTCTGCTTCTTGAGGCTATGGGAGAGAGTTTGAATATCATGGCTCCAAAAGGAGCCAGCAGYATGACTTCTGTTGGTGAGGGAAAAGAACAGAAAGTCGGATTTCTTGGCTTTTCAATTCCACCTTGTATGTAGAAAATGAAACATAGTTTTAAGTGCTGTATGGTTGTTGCTTTTTTTTTTTTTTTTTTCA
>JACDOX010000041.1:4677560-4695069 GCA_014549065.1 Cardinalis cardinalis
TTTTTTTTTTAAATCATGAAAATATTGGGGAGGGAGATTTGCATTTTCTTCAAGCTGGACTTAAAGAAAAATTCTTTTTTTTTAATTTCCTTGCAAATCAGGATTGGCTTTGCATTTTCCTGTTAAATATAACAGGCTCTGCTCTGCAAAGAAGAGATCTTATCTTTTACTGTCTATTTTACAGACATTAAGCATACTATATATGTATATATAACTTTTATATATTACTTTTCTTTATTATGTTGGTGTTCTTGACTGTCTAAATAAATTTCTTGTAGTGATAGAGATACACAAGTCTGTCCAGCTTGTATGGCCTAAAATCAGGTAACCTGAAAACCACATCCTCTTTCTATTTCAACATATCACATTTTCCATCACTTTTCTTCTGTGATTTCAAGCGCAGCTGAAATTCCAATGTTTTGAGTTGTGATTACATGTTGCTTCAAGTTTATATTTGTGTTATTCCTACATCAATCCACTACACTATCAGGAATGCAAAATTGGCTGTAGAGGAAATTGTGCATCCCACCATATCATGCCATGGTAGCATTTTCATTAATAACATTTCAATATTATGTACTATGAACCTCTTTAATTAATAATACATTACTACATTAATAATAGTTKCTAATTATGGCAGATTAATGACAAAAACTTGCAGTGTCTCCTGGTCTTAAAGAATTTAATGGTTTCAGCACTTCATTTTSTTTTCTGTTGAATGCATCATTTCATCAGAGCACAAATGGAGCTCATGTGGAAAATAATATGAGCTGTGATTCAGTCTCTGATGGATTTAACTACAATGGCAAAAGAGGTTACTGCCTCCAGSTGTCCACCCTTTTCCTGCAGGGAAGATTAACAACCCACTGCAGAGTGGGTACAGCGTGCAGCATGTCTGCTGCTGGCAGAGCTGTACCCGTGGAAATTATCACCATCAGGGTTAACCCTCATTTCTGAGAAGGTGCTGAATTTGAGAAGGATTGTAAACCACAGCTCTCAGACAGGATTTTTGAATAGTACTGACAGCTGCCSTTAATGTTTACTAATTTTTTCTAGGCATCAGTATTGAATGTTGTAGTTCAGCCCTTGATTCACCTGAGACTGTGAGAATTGGGTCCATGAGAACTCCAGGAGCTTTAACAAGGCCAAGTGCAAGGTCCTGCACCTTGCCTGGGGCAATCCAGGTGATACAGACTAGGGGATGACAGGGTTGAGAGCAACCCTGCTGAGAAGGATTAGGGGATACTGGTGAACAAAGGCCTGGATATATGACAGCACTGTACCCCCTCAGCCTGGCCTGCACCAACAGCGGTGTGGCTGGCAGGTTGAGGGAGGTGATTTTGTTTTTCCCTTCTGCTTTTGCAAGACTCCATTTCTAGCACTGCTTCAGATCCGGGGTCTGCRACATAAGAAGGAGGTGGCTGTGTTAGAGTGAGTCCAGAGGAGGACACAAAGGTGGTCAGAGGGCTGGAGCACCTCYCCTATGAAGACAGGGTGAAAGAGCTGGAGCTGTTCAACCTGAAGAAGAGAGAGGTGCAGAAAGACCTTAGGACAGCCTACCGGGATTTAATAGGAGCCTATAAAAATGGTAGGGACACCAGGGTGAATTTTGCTGTTACCTGGATGGTTTGTTATATTTTAGACAGTGTTTCCCATGCTCTTTTACTCCTGCCAGCAGCTGGATAATGGARAACTAAGAGGAGTTGTAGTGAAGAATTTTACTGTTTAACAGACCAAACAAGCTAAAACATTTGAGGTTTGTTGGTTTGTTTTTCTTCCAAGAAGGGAATAAGCTTCAGAGTAATAGTACTAGCCCCAGCACTGGAAAGGCTGAGATTTCTGTGTCCAAAAAGCACACATCCAAGGCCACACAGTGTCTATGCTATGGTTTTCCCTTCTGCTCAACCAGAGGTCAGGCAGAGTACAGGCTTGTTACATAAAATGAGCTGTTGACAAAGATTGTTAAGCCCAAATGTTGACATTAAATGTCTTCACTTGAAGAATGCTTTAATCTGTTAGACAGGGTGCAGTAACATTTGCATGTTGATGGTGATAGCAAATCCTTTCTCCTCTTCAGAGTAAATAGAAGGGGGCTGTCTCTATCTGCCAGGAAAAAAACCATCTGGCTGATTTCAAAAGACATACATGTTAGCTGCTGCCCTGCAGCTCCCTCAGCACTGCTCTAAACCATCTTGGTTGCAGGGGTTTGCCAGTATTTAGTGTGTGTGGCAGAACTTCCCAAGGCATCAGCATGTTGGGAGACCTGAAATGCTCACTTGACCTCCCCATTGTGGTTTCAAGAGGATTTGTTAGGGCATTTCAGTTATGCAGAAACCACATCAAAAGGAAGAGCACAGTGAGACATCTCTTAGACCACATGCCAGTTTATACCATCCACAGGCAGTCTATGAATAAATCACATAAAGCTGCAGTCCTATGGCTTGTTTTGACTGTTACTAAGCCAAGCAAATAGATTGTCTCCCTTCCTTTTCATTCAGCTGGTAGAAGGCACGTATAATCACTCCCTGACCCAGTTCAGTCAAAATGATCCAGGTTAGCTCACACACTTCAAGTAGTAGGGGTTTTTTCCTAACCTGTTTCATTTTGATTGAATTGGGTTAGAGAACAATTATGTACACATATCAGAGGGGGAGCATGGGAAGGAAACAGGGGGGTTAGCCTTTAGAGAATACAGTGAGAAGCAGSTGGGACTAGGAACCTTTTTGATCCAGATCAGCTGAACCCAGACATGCAACAGCAACCAAACTCTGGCACAAGAGGAAATTCCAAGGGGATTGGTTTTTCATCTGGTGTGAAACATCTTAGTTCCTTTGAAGTTGAGAGTGATACATTCATTTACAATACTAGAGGTACTGTCTTCTGTATATATCTGAATGGTTGAAAAGTGTTTTTCAGCCATTCAGACTCRCTCTCAGTACTGAATTCCTTTAACTGTTGCAAATATCTGCAAACAGAAAAGATTAATCTCAGAAAAGAATCCCACCAGCTGGTCTCTGTGGGCCCACTTCTTTCAATCATCGAGAAATTCTACTGACAAGGTTTCTTCATTGAAACTAAAGATAAGCTCAGCTTTCCAGTCTGCACTATTCTTCATTAACTAAAAAAGAAAAAGGTTATACAGTAAAGGAAGAACAAACAAAACCAAAGAGCGTTCCTGAATACTAGAAAATTCAACCCTTTAAGCTTGCTTCTTCCTTGTAATTTTTTTCCACAAATTCCCCAGTAAAAATTAGTTAAAATGGGCTTGCTAAGGGTTAAAGAGGTTGACTGTGAATTTGTGCGGTGTTGTACATGTACTGATTAAAAATACAGAAAAACAGAAGAAATAGAACCTGAAATCTTTTGGTTTTATGTGAATAAGAAAGGTGGCACAGCTTGGTAATCCTTGCATTTCTTGTCTGTAGAAAAGAGATTCCTAAGCTCTGTATATTTGTCCACAAGGCAAAGAGATGCTTCCTTCACTCAGTTCACTGGATGCCCTGGATTCTCCCACCTTTGAACGATAAACTAAAAGGAAGAGAATTACAAAGAATGGTGCAACTCTGATTTGTCTGGTAAATCACTGTGCTAGAAAAATAAGTAAGGCAAAAAACTCCTCTCTATAGCATCAACAGTCTAGCTTATGTTGTTTGATATATGTAAAACAAAGGATCTAAATCATCAAGGAGTTGATCATTTGTGGGTGGAGGAGGATGGGCTGAGGTTCAGGCAACACAGAATAGTGTGATGTTTTTTTCAAAACCCCAAGTCCTCACCTGGTTTCAGTCATCTGAGCTGCTCAATTATGCTAATATCTTTGGGGTATTTAGCTTTCAGGGAGCAGGGAAATAGTACTGAGATGGAAGTTTTGTTGAAATGCAGAGGGTTTGGGTGTAATGAATGAGACTGGAAGGAGAAGACTTCTTAACTGTTCTGTAGAAAAGGGGGTATAGAAGGGACAGTGCCAATGTGAATGCACAGATGTGATTAGAGATAGAGGACACAGAAAAGTTTAAATAATTGGTTAGTAAAATTTTAGAGAGAGATGAGGTAGAACTGTTTTGCTATACAGAAGGCTGTGAGGAATGCACCACTCCTACAAAAACTTTGTGTGATGAAGCKAACAGGGACTAGAGACAAGAGATGAGAATGGTGTTAAGAGAATAAGATGAATCCCCTCATCATGAGGAACAGTCAGTAGGCAACATTCAAAGCCACATCTCGTAAGGTCATGGGCAAAGGGTTTTCTTTTTCCTGTGGGGGAGACAGGGAAGAGTGAGCTTCAGAGAAAGACTGCACTTCTGAGAGAGATTCCACATGATGAAAATGACAGCATACAAGGACCAGGGATGGGAAAATGGAGTGTTAAAGTTGAATTATGAGCACTAGAGGCGGCATCCACACCCACATTATGCTTTTAGGATAGGAAACTATCAGGTGCAGCCCAGCATGCTCTGCATTATTAACTGACCATACTGCTGACTGTATAAGTTTTTATTTTGTCAACAAATCCCACTCACTGATAGGGCAAAGTTGCTGAGATCTCTCAGAATAATTCCATGCATGTTCTTTACACTGCAAGGAATGGTAGAAACATTTCTGGAATGATTCATAGAGGTKTTTGGATCAGGCATGCTGCACTAAAGGATAATATTATCCAGAAGTTCTTTCTCTGGCTTTTTCCAAAGGTCACCACAACCTCATGTTTGAAATGCTGACAAAAGCATGTCGACTTGCATGGCCTCAGGCTCCTCCTCTAAATGTATTCTAGATATAATTAGGAGTGCTTGGCCTATAATTATGTCTCTGATAGTGACTTTCTGTTACTGATTGCCTTTGGGTGATTCGCTTAGCTTCCCTACCCTTCCTGTCTTTTGGTCTTTCATGTTTAGAAATAGATATGGTAATATTTACCTGCTTTGCTTGAGGCATCTTTAGGAGATGAATGCATGGCTGCTCATGGAAACTCTCTGAGGATGGAAATATTATGTACATGCTAAATAATGGCTCTCTGGGTGTGATGTAACATCCCAGCCTCACTGCTGACTATTCATATTCATTTGCAAAGCATTGCAATTTGGACTACTAACACACTGTAGAAAAGGTTGCATACAAAATGAATGTAGTAGTTTTAGTTATTAATGCTCACATTACTGTACCTATAACTGCTTAATTGTTTCACATGGTAAGTACATAACTGAGTTTCTGAAATCTCTGTGATGAAAACAAAAGGAATACATGAAACTTTCTAGGGGAAAATGTTTTAGGAGGGATTGCACTTACAGACAYGTAGGCATATATTACAATGGCAAAGTGAGAGATGAGGAAGACTTCCTTAGGAAGTTTTTAGAGTCAAAATTTGTTTAACTTACATTTCATGTCAATGAATTTCAAGTATTTCTCAGAAATACCCACTTTTTTTTTTATCTCCTGCCTAATTATGAGGCAGAAATAATGTTTTCTTTAAAATCATGATCAAGTAAAAAAAGCCTGTGCTTGTTCTCTGCTTGTATCCAGTGGGAGCTGTGAGCAGCTGGTGGACAATCACTTGTTGTACTCTTCTCCTGGCATCCTTGGCCTCTGACCMTCTTCAATCCAGGAGGCTTCCTGAGTAGATTTTTTAGTCTGTAACACACCTCTCTTCAAGCTCTTGTCCCTCCCCTAGAGCCCAAGCAAATCTTTTGCATCTGTAAAGAACACGTTTCCTTTTTACTGAATTAACATTGTCCCAGCAGCAATCCAACCACAGCTGCACCAACTTTCCCCATTACCTCTGCATGAGCAAAGATTATTAAAAAGAGGAAAAATAATTTWAAAAAACCCCCAACAACCATGAGAAGRATCGATCAGTAATAAATTTCTCTTGCATTTTACCATAATTTTTGTGTTAAAGGGGCCACTCAGAAAGGAAGCATGCAACAGTAAGCCCCCTGTGGCTGTTTGAAAAATCCTTCTTGTAAAATAATTTCTTTCTTTTTTTCTTTTCTGCTACCTACTTTTTAAGAGAAAAGGAAATTATTTTATTTGTCATGACAATCATCATTAGTCACACATGTAATGGCATTCTAGCTTCCATGTAAAAATGAAAATTTGCAAATAGCATGAATCATGTTCCATTTTGTTCATTGATCCTGCACTGAGTGAGGGGAAGATGCATAACTTYGCAGAGTTCAAAAATAGATTAATATACTTTCATAATGAGTTAGAAAAAAGGAAAGTTTGAATTTATTTCCTTTTTTACTCTTGCACATCAGCTTCAGTAGCCAAGGCATAAACTCTCGTGCTCTGTCACACCAGAGTGAAAACATRTAAGTACCCTGATGACATCTTCCATCCCATTTCCTACATGATTTTCTTTCTGCTAATGCACTGAGTTATTAGTGCAGACTAATGAAATCCAGTTATAGGCTGTRTTGTCCAAATAGTTGCCTGAGCTTCTGACATTCTATTCAGTTCCATTTCTACAAGATTAGTGGTGTGTTAACCAGTGATAYCCACGATTTGCAGGGCAAACAGCAGAGAACCTCTAAATTACAACAAGCCATGGAGTTAGGCCAAAAACACAACAATTGGGATGCTTTCTTCTTCTCTGTCTTAATTGAAAGCAATATAAGATGTATAGAATCAAGATAAAATGATGCCCAAAGAACAGTAGGTATCTAAAAAGGATTCTTCACTGTGTCTTTTTTTTCAGGTGCATCTTACACATAATATAACGTAGCAAAGTATCACCTCAGAAAAATGTGACTATCTTTTGATTGGGATAAGTCACTTCTCACAAYCACAGAGCAGTTTGATCATTATATGTATTTGCAAAATAGGTATTTCAGTTCTTTCTTAGTCAATTCTGTTATTCTATGGCCAAATGGGAACTTGCTTCCTGCAGGTTCTCAAACCATGCCATTTAAAAAGTTACATTAATTCCATGCTGGTTGAATGCTGTATGCTTAACTAGAGTGATTCTCTTTGAATCTGTAGGCAACTTTAAGGGGTGATTCAGATTGCTGAAATTATCTGTCACTCATGTTGCAATCTACCCCTGCTCTTATGAGGCTGGTAACTTGAACAGAGGTTTATGATAGCACTGATAATTGTCTTTAGTGTAACAGCCTAGCAATTAACAAAACTGCTCAGAAGACAGGATGAGTTAGGTGCTGGGTCTGCGCTCCCCCAGTTTAAAATGTAGGGATCCTCTAAGAATACCTGAATTCACAACATTCCATGATCTGAAAACTAGGACATCCTCTTCCCTTTGGTCTAAACTGAACACTACGCTTCTGGGAGCAAAAGAAAAGGAARGTCTGGATCTGACCTCATGATTATGGCATGTGCCTATAGGAACATGCCTAAACGCCTAAACTTATTTTCAGCCTTGGCTTTGTATTCACYCATCAACAGTCCTCTTAAAGTTGAGACAAATGGCCTTAAATTGAACTAGGGAATTTTCAGATTAGATATTAGAAAATAACTTTTCAGTGAAAGAGTAGTTAGGCATTGGAATAAATTGCCTAGAGAGGCAGGCACCATCTTAAGTGTTCAAGAGGTGTCTGGATGTGGCACTTGGGGACATGGTTTAGGGGTGATTTTGATATTGCCAGCTTGATGGTTAGACTAGATGATCTTGAAGGTCTTTCTGGCCTTGATGATTCTGTGATTTTGTGATCTTGATAAAGACAGGTGGCGAAAGGGAGAAGAGCAGCAGCAGGTCAGGACAAGACAGCTCTTACCTTTGAGCACAACTAACTTTCCAGGCTGCTGTCGGGACTTAAGTGCTGCCCATTTGAATGAACAAACCACCAGGGAGTAAAGCCTCAGGTAGGAAATAAACATTCCCCTTCCAGGTGCAGGTATTAGTGTCTAAGAGATTTCATGCTAAATAATGAGCAAGTTAAGCTCCTCCAAATGCAGCTAAGTGATGGTGTAAAGAAGCTGGATATTGTAAGACAGAGCCCTTTCTCTTGGAAATTTTGTTAGATTCCCTAACATGTATTGCTTTTATTTCTGTCTGGGAATAGAAGCAGTTTGTCATAGTGTCTTTGCAAACTACAGGATTTTTAATAGTAAGAAATCTAGAATATTTTGATTCATTTTCCTCTTTGTGATACTTCAGTGTATTGGTTTTCAAAAATTGTCCCTAGAGGAAGACATGCAACTTCTGCAGGTATTAATTATCCATAAGAGATAGAATTAATATAGTAAAGAAATAATATAGAATTGATTGTTGTCAGATACATTTTCTCGCAAAAATCTATAGCCTTGTTATCAAATCAGATACTCATGAAGATTCATCAAAAATATTTTAATGGATTGCTATTGCAGATCACTGTAAAGAGGCTAGAAATCCATTGCAAATTACAGAGCAGATACTGAAGGAGGGAGTACTGTACATCTGATAATCATGGGCAGTACATTTTAAAAGCTGCAGATTAAGGAAAATTGCTGTTTTCCATTTGGCAGAGACAACCACCCAAAGCAACTGAATTAGCAGAGAACTGAGCTACCTGAAAAGAGAAAAAAAATTGAAGATGTCAAGGATTTAAAGAAGAATTTGACATTTTCAGACTATTTAACTAAGGATAGATATATAGTAGCTCCTGCCAATTTAGTAGCATGTCTTTCAGACACTGATGCACACAAAAGGTCCTGTTACTTTCAACATGACTGTTATGGTTATCAAACTAAGCAAAGAAAATATTTCAAGAATACAGGCCTTTTAAGTGTTTTCTGACTGATTGGCAGCATTCAAGTGTTCATTATGATTTCCTTAAATCCTATTCTGTCTTCACATATGTACTAAGTATTTGATTTATTTTAAAGGTGGTCATTTTAATGCCAAGTTTAACATAATCACTTGGTGCTGTCAAACTAACATTAGAAATCGTGAACTAAGTACACTTCTTGACATGAAAATAAAAGGTTCAGAGGAAATAAATTAAGCATTGACTTAAAAACATGTTTTAATTCTGTAATCTCTTGTTGGAGTATTAATGCTTAGGCTTGCAAGCTCTTCCATAGCATTAAGGCTCATCCTTTCAAGTTTTCCTTTTCTATTTTAAAATAAACCCATAACTTTTCCTTCATGTAAGACTTTTCAGGTTCAACAAATATCTGTAGATACAGAAAAATACAGAGGGAAACTTGACTTGAACTTTCCCATAGAAGACCAAAGGGACTTTCAAATATAAAAGGCAGTATTTATTATACAAGTAAATCGAATTTTCTGCACAGAGAAAATACAAAATGAATGAGTCGAGAATAGAATTTTAAAAAAGGATGTTACATTCAATTTCTGTTCTACGCTGGAGGTGTCCCTGCAGGCAAGTCTTTGCTTCCAAGTTTAATTTCATCTGAGTCACAGACTTTCTGAGCAGGAACAACTTTTCCCAGGAAGTTTTTCCCATGCCAGCTGAGATGGGCTGGCTCTTCACACCTCCTGAATCAATGTCTCTAAGTAATGATCTCTCTTTATGATGTTTCTCTTCTGTCACGTGCTGCTCCATGTATGCATTCATATATGTAAAAATTGAGCAATAAGGTTTACTGATAAATTTAATATTGTTCTGTGTTCCCTAAATGTCCTTTTGTTCCTTTTTTTTTCCAGTTTGCCTTTTTTAATGTCTATTCAGAGGAATGATATGAGGGAAAGGTAGTAACCTCTGAAAAAAAAAAGCCCAGATGGCAATAGAGAATGAACAGGCTTTTTCCCTGTTCTCACAGCAGAGAGGTGCTCACAGAAATCCCACCTAAGCAGGAAGATGTATGAACACTTGCTTTCATTAGAAGTGAAATATCTGTATCAAAGGTATTGTCCACATGTTTTACAGAAGATTAGGTAAGGAATTCAGGGGAATTAGACTTCTCATTCTTGCCCAGTTCATGTTATCCACTTATTTGGTTGCAGCAACTGTTTTTATTCTTGAAATACAATTTTCTCCTTTTTGATCACTTGTGTGTGAACTTATGCTATTTGAGTACATCAAACTGGAGGGGACTTCACTCAACTTTCTTACTGTCCTGTCATCACAGTTCGCTCCAATACCAGACAGCGTGGACCCAGTGGATCCTAAGCCTTCAGGGTTTTCCTCACCCCAGGCTGAGTCCAGAAGGACTTTGAGTCAGAGTCTCTAACCTGTGGACAAAGGAATGCAAATTAATTATAGAAAATATTCCAGGATAATTTAATATGCTTTCTGATAGAGACTTCAGGTTAAGAGCAGATGCATCTTGAGCTGGACCTCTTTCCTTTTAGGACTAAAGGGGATCTAATGGCCTCTCTTGTTCCAAAAGTAAAAGATTGTTGCTGCTGTTTTAACTAATAACATGGTAATTATAAAAACCATGTTATAGTACACRAAGAGATTTCCACTCAAAAGAAAGTATTTTTGCTCCAAGAAAGGAGGTTTTCACTCCCGTTGTGTTTTGAGCAATACCTACGTCCTGCACTGCCCTTCTCCCTGGTATTGGCATGTTTGTGAGTGGTGTTCTGCTTTAGGTTAAGTGAGTTTAGATCAGGACTCAGGTTGAGACTAACATAGGTAGATTTTTTAACTGTCTACATTCATATTCAATTGGCATATCGTAAATATCTAGAGTTGGGCATGTCCCTACTCTAACTCACCTGCTGCCCATCTACCCATGTGGAGGGGCATAGGTCTCTCTAAATCTTGMAAGAGACATGACAGCTCTGTAGAAGTGCCTTGGATAACCTAGGGTATCTGGGATATCAGCTGCTACCCCATGAATTCTTGCCTACATCTCTCTTAGTTGTAGTGGAGAGTCAGATGCCCTGTGAGGGGTTCACCTTTAAATTCTAACACTGGAGACAAGTGCACTTGGGAGCTTAAATTGAAACATCTCCTATGTTGCTACATGATCAGGGGGCTGAACTGGATTAAAACTAACCAGGATTTTGTGTACACTCTTTACTTGGTGTGGGAGGGGTTATGTGGTGCGGGAGGAGGGAGTGAGCGGGACACAAAACTGATGGAGGTTTTTTTGATTATTTGAGTTTGTTCTTTTCCACTTTAGTTCTAATCAGGTGGATTCTCTGACCTTGTGTATTCAGACCCTCTAAGACAGGTATTTGATATGATGACTGACCTGTGCAGTCCTGAAGTGCTCTTGGAGCATCAACCTAATTGAAAAGTTTCATGACCTAATTTTGGATCCAAAGCCCTCATATCTGAGGAGGGGATGATCATTTTTCCTAGCTTTGCTGTGTTATCTAGCACTAGAAAAAATGACAGAGCTGTAAACTCATTCACATGTTTCTATTGCATTAAAAAAATAGTAAAAGGGAGTTTAACCACATTCCCTTCAGTGCTTGCTTAAACTTGATCCTGTCTGCAATGTGAAATGTAAGACTAGAGTGAATCAAAATGATAACCTGAAGGTCTATGCTCATCACAACAGATGAAGAAAAAGCAAACACATTGCCAGAAGCAAGAGCGCARTACTGGGGCTTTTTTCAGACTGATTCACTTTTAATAAGGTAGCATTATTCATAATGCTGTAAAGGTTATGCATTAAAGCTAATTTTGCACGGAGCATTCTTAAAACATACACATTAAAAGTATGAAACAAAATAAAAAGATTGGATTTGCTTCTTCGAGCACCTCAATGGTTTTAATTAAAAAATAATTGAAATAAGCCATTAGTAGCCGACAACTAATCAAAGACATCCCTCTGCATTTTCCAGTGCACTGTCTAATTGTTCCAGTTACAAAGTTACAGATCTGCTTCAATGATTTTGCCATGTTAACACTTAGGTACCTTGTTCTTTTGGCAATGTTCAGTCCTGACTGAATTTTAAGTCCTGTGCAATGAATGGAGGACTAGTGGTATGGAAGTCAAGATTTAGCTGGTGCAAAGTAGGTGGATAACATATGAAAACCTAGAGGGAAATTTATGTTTTAAGTTCTGCCTCTTTGTATATACTAGAAACTGCAGCTTTATGAGCTCTATTTTTCCTCTCAGCAGAATTCAGTGCCTCCTTCATGCCTCTGTAACACTGTTGATGCCTTGAAAATACTCCAGTGGTCACAGCACCCTGGCAAGCATGGTAAAARTCTTATCTTTCAGGCCTGACACAGGCTTAGACCCACATAACAAACATTCTGGATAAGTTTGCTACCCACTGAGTTGTGGACAAGGCTGTTGTCTCCCATGTTGAGCATGTGATATGATAAAAGGCAGTAGAAGCCCTGTAGATGTAAGGGGATTGTCTGGGAAGGGATCTGATGGCTGGGACACTGCTGTAACTTATCACTGGGAATGCATAGCAGCAAAATCTTATCTTAAAGCAGAAAAATTCAAAGCACTGAATCATGTTACAGAATGTAATTTGAGCAGTACAATCCTTTGTTCTTCTTCCTCTCTAAATTAAGTGTATAATCTTAAGTGTAGGAGTGTTGCTTTCCTAGACAGAAGCTGTAGAGTCACAATAAAGGTGTCTTGATTTTTTCCATGTAAACAAGAAATAAATGGACCATGTGCAGTCCCTTGACTGATACAAGTTGACTAATTCCTTATGTTGCTATTGCTGTTCTTATTTCAGAGCCAATTGCCTAAGGAAAAAAAGATAATCAAGTCTGAATGCTAAGTACCTGTATCACTGAGTTCTTAAGGTAAATATTTTAACCACATATTGCAATTTTTCTATAGCATCCAGAAGTGTGTTAGGTACTGAAAAAAAGATATAGTTCCTACTAAAAAGTATTTATATAGCCTGTTTATTCATGAGCGGTCAAGCTAAAAATCAAAAGAATGGGAAGAGCAAAAAGAAGCAAGACCAAAATATAATGTGCTAATGTGTTTCTTTTTTTTTTTTTCTTCAGAAGTTTTACTAGTTTGAGCATTGTTCATACCTGTGTGTGTGTGTGTGTGTTCTGTTAAAAAAAAATAAATATTGAGACAAAAATATTAAAAACCCAATGTAGGATGGGAGGGCATGTGTCTGCACGTAGTACATACATTAGAGAAAAGGGATGGCAGAACAAAATGACAATAAAGTGAGAGCAATGAAGAAAGCAAGGGAAGGTTGAGGAACCAGTGACWGGATATAAGCCAGAGTGTAAAAAAGATGAGGCCAAAAGGGGGATAAAGTTAAGTTGCAAGACAGTCTTGCATGCACTTCCAATACCAAAGCCCAGGGAGACTCCAAAGGTGATTGCTCATTGCTTGCTCCAAACAATCTGTGCTTCAGTGATGTGACSTAGTAACATACATGGAAAGTCAAAGTTATACCACAAAAAACRATGTAGAGTTACAGCCTGGAAGGGACCAAGCTAACAAATCACAGAATCAATTGGGTAGTAAAAGACTCTGAGATCATCAAGTCCAAACTATAACCCAACAYCACCATGTGAACTAGACCACGGCACTGAGTGTCACATCCAGTCTTTWCTTAAACACCTCCAGGGACAGTGACTCCATCACCTCCCTGGGCAGACAATTCCAGTGTTTAATCACTATTTCTGTGAAGAAATTCTTACAGAACCTCCCCTGGCACAACTTGAGACTATTCTGTCATCCTGGTTGGTTGTTAAAGAGAAGAGGCCAAATGTCTACTGACTAAAACCTCCTTTCAGGGAGTTGTAGAGAGTGATAAGGTCGTGCCTGAGCCTCCTCTTTTCCAAGCTAAACACCCCTAACTTCCTTAGCCAAAGTTCTGAAATCTCTTCTCTTGCTGAAGATGTTTTGCTCCTAAATTAGTAAATTAAACAGAAGCTGAGAGTTTGCATTGTTAAACTGTTTGGGACCTGTAGGGTATGAAGTTTCTTTGCAACACTGGCTAATCAGAGGAGAAACTTTAGGTTAWCCTAACCCTGTCATTACCATGAAGAATTGGAGGCAAGAGATGCCAGTGCTAAGGCATGGATTTTCAGTGATGGATCCTGCATTTTCTCCCAGCTGTTGCTGGGCTGGCTCAGTGCATGTTACCTTCATAAGACTTCACCATTATACAGAAGCATTTACATTTTCTGAGAGTTACTTCTAAATTACAGATGTCACTTTATTTCAGCTAAATATTTATTACTTGATATATCATTACTAACATCACCACTTTTGGAGCAGTTATTCAGCATATCCTAGATCTTCAAAATATGCTCTTAGCCTCTCCACACTAATTATTACATATTCACAACTTCCATATACTTATTTTGATGATACAGTCCACATGTGCACGTTAAATTTTTGTCTCTTCGATGCTGCACTTTTCTTACACAAACAGCTTTTGCAATCAAGTCAGACAGCATGAAAATACCTGTCCTTTCAGAACAGTTCATCACAAGAAGTTGAAATAACCAATTAATCACTGCATCTGCTTCAAACATCCCTTGGAGGCTTGCATTGACTGAGCCAATTGCCCTTTAAGAGTTTTTTCTTTATCCCCAGGCGCTTATGACTTCATTTGATCTGAATCTAATTAGGTGTAGAAGAATGTGAAAAGCAAGTCATTAAGACAAAGGAACACAATCATCAACACTAAATTTTATAGCACCACCCATAGAAGAATTATCCKAGGAATTTCAGAGAGCAGGCAAATGCCCACAAGATAGTATTTTCAAAGCAAAGGACACTGCTCTAGTGAATCTGGTTGTAGAAACTGTTTCAWATTTGAAATACTGAAAAAATGGACTTCAGATTGCATTTTGAAACAAAAAGGGAATAGGTATATGTTGTGCTTCTGGGACAACTGTAGCAATTTCTGTCTAGTATTTCAAGGAAAGAAGTAAGGGGCAGGTAAGCCACAGTTTGGTGTTTGCCACAGGCCATCCATGTAGCAGCAAGGAGCTTCCATTTGAGTCAGCATTGGTTCTGCCCCTGGATACAGAGAATGCTTACTCAGAAGAGAGTGTAGTGTGCTTGACTGCCATGGATACTTCCATGGACATTTCTTCTTTCTTCTGCTTATCTCTTTTATTTTTAAAATAATTATATGGATACCAAGATAGGGTTTACTYAATACCACACATTCCTCTTCCACCAGAGGTTATCAACACATATACCTAGACATAGATAGATACCTTGTCTAGACTCACTTCTACCTGCAAATGTGCTGGAATGATGCCTTCCATGTGAAAAATACTTCACATTTTCAGACTGACTACCAATATTTTAATCCATTCTAGGTTTTCTAAAAGACCTTTATGCACTATCTTTCCAAAYTCATGTGTGGTCTTTGAATTTTAATGACTGTTCTCCTATCAGCTGCYGAGAGGAGAGAGGTAAGGTGTCTGATTTGACAGGACTGTAGTAGAACAGATGTGGTGAAAATCCTGTGCAACCTTTAAAAATGTCACAGACTCAAGAATGACTAAGTGCTCCAATCTCTGAACAGTCACAATGAAAATCAACAATTTTATTTTCCAGTTAATTTAATTAYGTCTCTTAGCATTTGGGACAAAACACATTTTAAAAGTCAATCAAACCCAGAATCAAACAGCATAAAATTCAAAAAGCTAAACATCAGATTTTAACATCTTTTTGTCCAAAATTCTACTCTTCATCATCAACCTTTTTAATCAGAAGCCAAATGAACTGGAAGGTGCTTCAACATGGTCTGGAAATTAAGAGCTGCAGGCCACTTAYCAAGGGTTAGTGCAAGTGTTATTCAAATACCCTTCCTTGAGACCACTATGCCACAAAGATTCRGGCATTTCAGCTGAGGCATGGTTCAATTAGGGCTCTCAGCTGAACTCAGTAGTTTTGATGGAGTCCAAAATGSCATATGCAAGTGGGAAGTGGGAGGGGGTAGGGTATGTGGTTTAAAGGAGTTCTAGACTTTTGATCCAATTTTATGTGAGACTTTTGTACCTCTATTTGAGTTCAAGTAAGAGTTATTCTTTCAGAACTAACACTCTACCACTGATGYCAAAATGAACTTCATCATTACCCCTGAGAAAGTAGCAAAATATTCTAAGCCTGCCGAAGACAAAAGCACGTGTCACTCCATGAGCTACTGCTGGCCACTGGTTAGAGATGAACAGGGAGCCAGGGGGCTCTGCACAGTGCACTACACTGCACATTGTTGGAGGAGTGCTGAGGAGGCAGCAGGCAGCTGTCGTCTGGATTTTGAGCCAGCTAAAATCTGTGGTTGTGTCTTCAAATTCAGATCAGAGCACAATACTGTCATGGCACCAGGTCACAGCTTTGCTCCTGTCAGCACCTAGAACACAAGACACACTGGGTGGTTACTTTCATTCTGACTCTGTCTGCTTGGGCTAGGCTCAAGATGGATGCACCCATTCTGCCAACCAAGGCAAAACCAGTGTGTGAGGCAGATCTAGCCTGGGCATGACTTTTCTTGCCTTGTCTCATTCCAGATGTGAGTCAGGGTGTGAGCAGGTGTGTGGGCTCTGGGCTCACATGACAGCTGAGGCTATGAACTGAAATTCTAACTGTAGTTAGCTCRACCAGGCTTGAGTCATTTACATTCATTACTGCTTCTGATCCCTGTAGGAATGTTACAGTTTTCTTCACCTGAGTGATGTCTGTGAGATTTAAATAAAATTCTAGAGATCTCTAATTCATAAGACACGTTGAAAAAGGTATTATTAGGTTTATAATTATTTTGTTATTAGGTTTACAGTTATTTCAGGCTGCTGAAGCTGTTGAAGCTGTCTGCAGAGTACAGCAATATCTCATACGTATACACAAAAATAGAAAAAAACCTCACATGTAGTCAGCCTTACGTATGCAAAACCTCTGTAATTATTAGAGATAAAAGTAGGAATTAGTTATATTTTTAGAAAACTAATAATATTCTACAGCTTTCCAATCTATAAAGCCAACCCCTTGCTATGATGAAAAATACAATATATTTCTAGACAGGAGAGTGACCTAGTTCTGCTTTCCTGATGCTGTGCACATCAAAGTCGACTTCTGTTTCAGAAATCTCATCATTCAGTGCAGAAAGATGTTATGCTGAGTACACTGATGAAAGCCCTTGCCTCAGTCTTCCTTTCACCTGTGCTCAGTTACACAGACTGAACTCTCCACTTAGGAGGGAGTATGAAGCCAGTTGTAAGGGGCAAACAAGAAACAAAGTGATCTCACTGTTTAGCTCCTCCTATGAGCGGGGTAAACACCACATCACCTGGAGGAGGCAGATGGACATTGTTCACCTGGGTTTACACTGCTGCAGGAAATAAGCAGCCATGGAACAAAGATCAACCCTAATGATGCTCTCAGGTATATGAGAAACCAAAGTCGTTTGAGAATAAAGTTTGTGGCATATTGTTAGACGTTTTCGGGTTTTGGTTTTTTTGTTTTTTTTTGGTATGGCACGGTTCAACTTCTCACGGCAAACTTTGGCCCTTATTTTGTAAAGAGGCCCCGTGGCACACTCCCTTATTGGGTCAAGATCAATATTTTTGGCTGAAAAAATGGTGGACATTTGATTTTGACTTTTCCTTCCTTCCTTCCTTCCTTCCTTCCTTCCTTCCTTCCTTCCTTCCTTCCTTCCTTCCTTCCTTCCTTCCTTCCTTCCTTCCTTCCTTCCTTC
>JACDOX010000041.1:4695156-4761944 GCA_014549065.1 Cardinalis cardinalis
TTTCCGTTTTCCTCCCAGATCTGAGTTTAGTGTGTTTATCTTCTTTCAGCCGATCTGAGGCTTTGCTCGGCCGTGTCCCGGGGCCTGCGGGCGGCGCCCGTCCAGGGCCCGGGCAGGCAATGCCGGCAGAGCCCTCTCGTGGACGCGCCATGAGGAGCAGCAGCACCGGGGGGTTTCCTGACCGCGCCACTCGCAGTTTTCCTGAAAGAGCTAAGCAAAATTCAGCAAATGCCCACTCTTCATTTTACAAGTCTACAACTGGCATTTGGTGGTGTAACCAAATTGCCTGGGGAGAATGCTGGCTTAGCCAACACTTGCTATCCTGGCTAGAACTTGTACGCTTTTGGCCTGAGGGACTCAATTTAAGCTGATGTAARTAGTGCTAAGTACTGCTATCATAAGCATGTGAACAAATCATGTCCTCTGTTTCACATCCTCATGGCAGCAAAATTGCTTATGTGGATGGAAACAAGCTGATGGAGGAGTGCTCTCGCTGGCAAAGGTGACTTCACTAAGCTGTGGTGATGTGTCTGTCTCAGCAAGGGAAAACATCTTTCTTGAGGCTGTGCCTGTGCTTCCCTGAGGGATACCAGCTAGAAAGGGCCCTGATGTGTGCATACTGACTAAGCAACAAAGAAGGAAAGCTAAGGTACTCAGTTGCTCAGGCTGTGTCTGTGAAGTCTTAAACCTGTAACACTGGTGTTAAGTCATGAAGGCCTTTACCAATTTGTTTGCCTCAGTACTTTGTAAGCTCTCGATTGCTGGAATAAAACTACATCTCCCATGAAGAAATAGCCATGGTGATGGAAGGACAGGTATGAATGTATAACTGGTTTTGCAATAGAGTTTCTKCTGTACAGCAGGAAATCCTGAAGTGTAGTCTTAATCTTAGACTGTAATCCTCTGTGGTTTTATTATTTGCTGCCTCTCAAGGAAAAATAGCACTAATTAGATTATTGACATTTGCATTTATCAGTGATTATATTTTAATACCACTTACTTTGTTCTTCATCTCACTTGGTTTAATTATCAGTTCAAGGATTTGATGAAAAGTCAATAGCTACTTTCATCAGGACACCCCTGGTCCTTGTTAGGATTATTTTCCCCAGTGTTCCCGTGGAAGTTGCCAAAGCTTGCTCTCTGAAAACTGCTGGATCATTTCTGTTATATTAAAGGTTTTGCTCTTAGGAGTTTTGAAAAAACTGAAGAACACGGGTAAGTAACCTGCTACATCAGAAGGGGAATGTGSTATAGAACAGCAAACTTCATGTTTTCTGTCCCTTAATTTGCTGCCATGCTTTCAGCAGGACTTAGTGCTCACGATGAATGACTCCTATGCTAACCTATAAAACTTCCTGACACCCTGTACTTTCATRTCCTTTCTCTTAATATTACTTCCCAATCTCCCTTTTTATGGCTTGTGGAAGGCAATTCACTTTTGTGGTGCTACTGGCAAAGCAGCCCAAAGAGGCCATATGGCAGCTAAGCCTTCTCAGTCACCAGGGAATGTGATCCCATTAAAACTATATTTAGCTGGCATTAGTCCAGCCTGGTGAGCTGTGACAGCCATGTTTCTGTGGCTGTCAAGGCAGCAGAATCAGATGTGGGGCTTACAGAGGGTCTGTAGCCTGTGCTGCACTGCATGTTGGTTTCTGAGACCAGAAATCCGTGGGAGAAAAGAAAGAGGCAGAAACTGAGGCAGCAAATCTATTAACTGGGTATATAACCTCAAGAGGTTTTAATAGGGAAACAAAAGGAAAGTTAAGCAAGGGAAAAGAAAATGTGAGCAATGTCCAAATGGGCTCAGTGATGTTTGTATCATGATACAGTCTTGTATCAAGGTGCTGAAATGGATCTTTGGACCTCCCACTGTCATGAGTCATAAATTTTTCTTGGCTTCTACATAGGCAGAGTTTCATCATTGATCATCATTGATTCTATAGGATTGGGGATCCTAAGAGAGAGAAGAAAAATGATCTGAAGACTGCAGGCAAAAATAGTCATAATCCTGTGCATGCCTACTTGTAGCATGCCTTGAGAGCAGAGAACAAATTCATGTTTAACTTTATTGTTCCCCAGAGGTTCTGGCTCATGCTGTGCRTGCTAAATTACCCATACTTGTGTTGATTTTCACGTCTAACATTCCTGATCCCAAAAGCACCTAATGTGCATGCTGCTGTCTATCACTTAGTCCACAAAGTTCGAGGATACCGGGGGTATCTGCCAAAGGGTTTWTGTCAGCTATTTCTGTCTTACTAATGTTTTACCTCTATGACTATACTTTCTTGGGGGGTTTTGTTTGTTTTTGGGTTTTGTTTGTTTGTGTTTTGGGTTTTTTTGGGGTTTTTTTTTTGAGTCCAGGGAGAAACATAGTACAAGACAGGTGCACATGGTAAATTCRGCTCAGAGTAAATTGGTGAGGAAACCTAGAGGAAACCTAAAGGACATCCCCTTGAGTGACCTGCCTCTGTGAATCTGAAGTCTTTGCTGAAGAGCTGCTTAAATGACAAAGCAGAAAAGGCATAGAAAGCAAAGAAGGTKCTAAAAAGGTGATTAATTTGTGAGATGTCCAGGATTGCTTACTGTATGGGCATCATGTYTCTTTGTCATTGCATCACTCCAAATGTACCCCTCATCTTCCAGTTTTCTCCCTGATCCCACTGGATAGCTGCATGTTGTTTCATCTCCAGCTGGGCTTAAAATCAGGACACTGCCAAATTCCCCAAGTAAAACAAGGAGATGTGGGAGTAATCTTCAGTTCCCCTTGGCAGAGGTTTTTTCACCTAGATTCCARGGTTTTCAGGGGTCATTTGAGTATGAATGACCTCATTTGGATCTTCAGACCATACAGGTTTACATAGACTTTTCCAGGGTAGGGAAGCATATTCATATTTCTGAAGATTCCTAATCCTACAAACACTAACCCTGTCCCCACCTCACTCTGTAGGAAAAAGACTGCATTTTGGAGCAGACTCATTCAGATGTCCCTGAGAAGCATGGCAGCAGGTCCTAGCCTAAGGGAGTTYTTAGGGAAATTCCGGTCTCTTCACAAAAGCACAGCATTTCTCTGCATTTCTCAGAGAAACAAATAAGTGCATGAGGAAAAAGCTAACACAGATTTTTACCTGAAATTACCAGTAACACACTTGTCTCTGAGACAGATGAGAAGTGCTTAATAGACTGAGTAAAACACAGCTGCTGAAAGCCTCTGAAAGGTCCATGCATTTTTGGATCACTGGCCAGTGGCAATGTGAGAGATCATAGAGCATCTCAAATAGGTTTTGATTTTTATTGGAGTGGGYATCTGATAGCAAACTAATGGAGTTTGTCTTCTTCCTACTCCYAGGGCAGTGAGCATAAGGGAGTCCCTCATGTAAATTGGTTTTATTAATTTCTTTWATTTGCTTACAGACTTACAGAGCTCTCTGACAAAAATCAGGATCCTTTTAGCTCTTACATCTGCATTCTGGGCTGAGATCAAACAATTTTTTCAATGTGATTTGTAGGGTGAAGTAACAAAGAGTAAAAGAAAATATAAGCAGACAAACAGAAAAATGAAAGAAAAGTTCCATAGATAAAGATACCTGTAATTGTAACACAGCCATTTTAGCCATGTGGATGCCTCAGCATCAGCTCTGCCTGCATAAGGAGCTAGAGGTGAAGAGAAATAAGGAGCTGCAAGTAACATATGGGAATGTCATAGGTGGTGAGTATGGAACACAGAGGTGATGCTTTTGCAGCAGCCATGCACCATCTGAAGGAGGAGAAATGAAAGGAAACATCTCAGTTACCTTTGATTGGCAGATAAGTGCAATGTTAATCTGGCAATTGCTTTGCAAGTCCTGTTAAGGCTGTTTCAGGCTCCTGCMGCCTGTTCAAGCCTTGTGAATACCCAGGCAGCTTGATCCTGTACATCCTGTATAATGGAGGAGTGATATGTCACTCCCAAGTACTAGTTAGTATCAGTTGTTTCCTGAAAGCTCAGTGTTTTATTCACTTGGTTTTACTGCTATCTTAAAACATTAAATACCATAGGTGCATATGCCAGTTAATAAAGGATGATGTCTACAGGAGTGTCCACTAACAAAGTTAACACTCTTCTTAACAACAGCATTAATAAGATGTTTAAATGCTTGAAAATTTGAGCAAGAACAAAGAGAGAAACAATTGTCTTGCTTAATACAGAAAGTCTTAAAATCAATTAATTTTTAGGCCTACAAGTAAAATTTCTTCACAGAAATCCAAGGACCCATGGAGACACATGGGGAAGGTTGCTGTTATGCTACGCTTTATTACTTAGGAACAAGGTACCATCTAGTCCTTCATATCATGTCTAGCTAATTTTTTTCCCCTAAAGGTCAATTAACCTTTTAAAGCCCAAAGTGCACCTCTTGCCTTAAGCATGACATTAAGCTCAGATGTAATCATAGATGACTCATTTAATKATCATGGTAATTGCCATAATTTTTATAATACACCATGTTTAAAAGTCTAACTAGCTAAGAACTGTAGTTTAATGAACTGTCCAATTTCACTATAGGCAACACTCTTAATGATGCCTGTAATTCACACTACTGCTTTTGCTTTCTTCAATTGCCAAATCTGAAGTAGTTAAGCATATGTCCAGTCCTGATGGTAACATAAAGTAATTTATTGTAATTTTACATCCAGTCATTTCTAAAAAGAAAATAAAATTATAATGTGTTCTGAATTATAATTTTTACCTGAAAATCTCCTGCATCCCAATTCTTTGGGACAAGTAGTCAAAATTGGTGGTTCATTTWTTCTTGTGAATGTGCCCATGAAGTTCTAGCGAAAATCTTCCTGGAAGTACACATAACTTTGACAGCTGACAAGCAGGGTTGACTTTCCCAAGGTATTCATAATTACCAAGGGCTAATTTTTCATATTAACTGAAGTTCACAGCAAGGAGAATTGCCTATGCTATGAATTGCCCATACTGTGTATTGCCTATGTACATGTAGGGGTATGGTTGGAGTGTTAAGTGAGATGAGGAGACAGGTAAGCAATGTCAAAAGCCATTTCCTTATCCTCTAACACTGAGCAGTGCTAGGGCACTGTAACACCCTTTCTTTCTCAGTTTTATCTACTCTTGCCAGGAATACCTGAGAGAGTAAGAGTCTCTGCTAACAGATGCAGGTACACAACCTATCTAWAAGTGGTTAAGGAGGTCTTTCAGCAGAGTGACAAATTCTGTTTCGCTCCAATCTCGTGAGCCAGGTGACATAATTTATTTCTATTGATCTTTTTTTTAATAGCAAGAATGCTTTGACCCATAATATGTAGAACAATAATATTATTCTGTACCTTTAAAATCTATGAAGTTCCAATGCTCTTCACCATTTAGCACATTGCTAATAAGACAGTTAATTAAGTTATTAATTAACCTAATTAATTAGGTGAATATTTCGTGTTTGGGTGCACTTCTACTGTAGTGCAGTGGSTGTGGGAGCCCAGGGGAGTCAAAGCTGAATAGTGTGTTCAAGACTCCCAGACACCAGAAGTGTACAAATGAGCCAGACATTCCACAGTCATCACCAAAATTATCCTTTCTGCACACTGGTAACGTGCTCTTYAAAGAGCCTTCTTCCCAAACCTCTTTTTTTGCACAAAAATATACAGAAATTTTCTCTGTTTGCAGTGCTGGAAGAAARTAAGTATAGAGGGTCCCTTACAAGATTATAAATGTTAGGAGCATACTATGCAACCTCTTAATTAGTTCAATTTCCCCAGTGAGCACTCAATAATCCATTTAACCTGGAAGCTATTAGAGGCTTTTTCTGCCCRTCTTGCTTCTGCTGCAGTCTTTTTCAGACAAGTGACTTCACTATCATAGGTAGGACACCTGGTGCCCATCAGAGCTGCTYTATCACTCYCCTCCTCAACTGGACAGAGGTGAAAAAAAATAATGAAAGTCTTGTGGTTTGGGATAACGACAGGGATGATCACTTACCAATTACTATCACGGGCAAAACAGACTCGAGGAAAATCAAAACAGGATAATGAGAAAAGCCCCAAATTTCAGAACACCTTTCCCTTCTTCCTGGGCTCAACCTGACCCCCCAGTTCTCTATCTCCTCCCCACAGTGATGCAGGATGGGGGGTGGGGGTTATGGATTGTGTTCTGTTTATCATGCATTGTCTCTGCTGCTCCTTCTCCCTCAGTTAGACTCCTCAAACTCTTCCCCTGCTCCAGCATAGGGTCTCTCACACAGGAGACAGTCCTCCATGAAAYTGAGTCTTTCTCACGGGCTGCATTTCTTCATGACCTGCGGCAGCTTGGCTTTCCCACGGGTCACAGACTCCTTTGGGCATCCACCTGCTCTGGCATTGTGTTCCCTGCGGGCTGCARGTGGATCTCTGCTCCCCCATAGATCCCCATGGGCTGCAGGGGCACAGCTGCCTCCCCATGGGCTGCACCACAGGCTGCAGGGGAATCCCAGCTCTGGTGCCTGGAACATCTTCTCCCTCTTCTTCACTGGCCTTGGTACTGCAGAACTGTTTCTCTACATGGTTTCACTCCTCTCTTCACTGCTGCTGTTACACAGCAGATTTTCCATTTCTAATATCTGTTATCCCACCATCAYTGATGGGCTTGGCCTTGGCCAGAGGCAGATCCATCCTGGAGCTGGCTGGCATTGGCTCTGCTGGACACAGGGAAAGCTTCTGGCAGCTTCTCACAGAAGCCTCCCCTGTACCCTCCCCACTACCTAAATCTTGTCATGCAAACCCAATGCAATGGTACTTCATATTAAAAACAGATGGTAAGAGAGGCTCTAACCTTTGTGTCTCTGAATACTAAGCCCAAAATCTAGCCCAAGACCTGGTATTGGACTGAAACTTATTCCCAAACAGGTATAAATGGCCTAGACATTATTTTGAACACCAAGGTTTGCCAGATTTCTAGAATTTGTCTTTCTCCTAGCCCTAACCAAGGGAGTGGGCTGAGCTTTAGCCCAAGACCCCAGATATGTTAGGAAGTGTAAACTTGGAAGAGGCATATGTGAGCCTTACCTATGTGCTTTTTGTACTATTGTATCTGATGTGTTTATGTTTTTTGTTCCATTTAAAGTTATGTATTTATGTGCCTGTGCAGTTCTGATTTTTCTCTGTGCTGTTCTTATCTGCCAAATTTATGTTGTCAGCAAATTGCATTAACRAAGTGTTATTTTGCTGCCCAGATTATTAATGAAAACATAAAGAACTCACTGCCAATGATTATCTTTAGAAGCCTAAAGAAACTCACAACTCATTCTTCAGCATGACTCACAGTGTTCCCAAMAATTAGATTAGTTTCTACTCACCTTAATGAAATAATCTTAATCTTAAAATCATTAACCCCTTTGTTTCCTTCCTTATTATGATTGTTTCCATGTTCATATCCTCATCTCCAATGACTACMTTGTCTTTGTCCCTAGGAAGAGAGGAAAACAAGTTGGAACATGGTACATTGTGATTCATTGTAACATAGCAATATAATGTTATTAGTTTTTAAACATAAGGTTGGTCCAAAATGGTTTGGCCAGAGTTGCTATGGACTCTTCATCCTTGGAGATGCTCAAGAATCAACAAGACATGGCCCTGAGCAATTTGTTGTGATTCGATTTGCTTTGAGTTGATGGAGCAGGGACGTAGTGGACAATGACCTCTGGAAGTGMATTTCAAATGCAAGTATGTAACTATTTTCTTTTTAACCACATGTTAAATGCATCAGAGACTAATGCATCTTAATGGTTTTTTATTTCTATTCTGTTCTCCCATCACAGTTTTACTTCTTGTTCTCCTTCATGTATAAGATTGAAGTGCTTGAATTATTTGAAGCATGGTTTCATTTTCTTATTTTTAAATAGTGTGGAAACACAMGTACAGTCACGTGGGCATCGTGTGTTCATAAGACAGTACTGTCTTCCTAAATAAGTAACAGGAAAATACTGATCCATGAGGTCAGAACTTGAACCATCAAACTGAGAAAGACAGTAATTGTTGAAATAATTCACAGAAAGGTAAGGTTTAAAATAAAAGACTGTAGAAATGAATAATCCATGTCATAGAAATCAAACTTCTTTGGCAAATCAGATTTATATCTATATGTGAGTCTCACTTTTTGCTCAAAGATATCCAGAAATTCTTAAAAGATAATAAAGTGCCTCTGTGAAAGAAAAGGTCAAGAGACACTAGGAAACCAGTCATACAAGATATTGCACTTATTAAATCCTGAAGCTTTTTCCCAGAAGCTTTGACTGTCTGTGATTCTGCAGACTGCAGGAGGAGCAGAAACGAAGTTTGTGAAAATATGAAGCAAATGTCCTTGTAATTTTTCTTGTTATCAGAAGTACAGAATGAACTTAGGAGTTTTTGAGGTAGTCTGATAACAAAAAAAAATGGCAATTATTTCAGTTTACATCCTGGTAAAAAAATCACAGCAGGCTGTTGGGCTCTCAGAATTGGTGCTGAATACCTGAACTTGGCTCTGTCTTGTCAGTCACTTACKTTAATTTGTTGCCCATTGACGTCTTCCTCTGACTGTTCCCCTTTGTYGCAAAATTATGCCTTGGGAGATTTTACCATAATCTCACTGTGCCAAATAGACCTGCTTACACAGAGATTGCTACTCTGCTGCTGTTTAGAAATTTGACAGTTCAATATCATTGCAACCAGCACAAATCATCTAAGACTATGACTGAATACTGAGGATACAATACAGATGTTCAGCTAACTTTAAATTACCTGCAAGCATTTAAAGAATTGAGCCAAAACATTTTTCTTGCACAAAATATGCTTCCAACTAATCATGCTCATTTAAAACATGGGCATATCTTTACAGAGAAATCAAATTTTTCTTGTCACATCTTACTTAATCTGAACTTTAACATTTTCACAGCTCCAGGGAGAATTCTCTTCAAGCTCCATGACAAATTAAAAATACTTACTAGCAGCTTCATTTTGCTATAGCCTCTTAGTTTTAGGAATTCTCTTTTAACTTTATTCTTCAGCTTGATGTATGTCCCAGAAAGTTCTTTCACAACCATTTCCTGTCAAATTCTTTCAAATTCTTCTAAAAAATCTGTGATGTCACAGAAATATATTAGATTACCTCAGAAAGGACCTCAGATACAGACRTGTTCAAGTCCCTTATGGAACTAAAAATATGCCATCTCTCTTATCATCTTTTGTTTCCGAATGTATTTTGTCCCATTAATCAGAGTWATTAGCTTATGATCAGGCACTTGCAAGATTTATTGTGATAGAGGGACAAATGTCAAGAGCTGGATTTCTTTTGCTAAAGTTYTGCTTGTTTACAAGAAATGTACATGAAGGTGTTTTCTTGCATATATTAAGCAGTCAATTTCTTTGCTTTCAAATGTCACATCTGAACATTTTGTCAGTCTGGGACAGAGAAGCTCYGATTTTTGCTGCTTCTTGAAATCTGTTTATTTTCTGAAGGATTATACCATTGTCTTCAGCTTCAAATGCATATGGATATCCAGCAGTGTAGTGTCCTATCTTCTGATCGGGATCCCATTGCTCTGAGTGGTATTTTGTGTTACTCTCTGTGGACAGACTTTATTGCTAGTTCCATTGACCTAACACATCCACCATCTGTGAATGAGCCTGTTATTCTGTATTTAGCCAAGAGCCACTGCATGGAAGCTGTTATTACCTTTCAGCCCTATTTTAGACRACACATTACTCAAACACAGCTTTTACAATTAACTCATTCAAAACATCTCTTTACCTGACCTGAGGCCTGAGTCTCATGGAAAATTTTTCCACCCTCACTAGGTTGCTGAAACCTCTGTAAACAGCCGGATAGATTGAATGAGTCACTCCAGTTTAATCCCTCCTGTGAAATGTTACACTTCTATGCTAATTGTTATGAATAATTTATTTCATTTTTTTGTGCTAACTTCCAGTCACTAATAATTGAACAGATACTGAATTTCACTGCAAACTAAAATGGAACTGCATCATAAAAAATCTTTCTGTATCTCTGTAAAATTAATCTAGATTCTGGTTCAGAAAAAAAATAAACAAAGAAGTTAAAAATGAATGCCCATAATGTTCAAACATTTTATGCTTCTAGACGGACCCAAATTCAGCAGCAAACCCAAGTAGGTTTTGCCAGCTACTACCTTCCTTCACTTGCACTAGGTTATGTTTTCTTAGTTGTTGCAGACAGTGTGATACTGTCAATTTGCCAGTGCTTATTTAAACAACATGTTGAAGAAGGTTCACGTAACTTGACATGACTATGGAAGACTTTATCCTGCCCAAAACCTGGTGTGTGATAGCTAGCTATTGCTCAATACTTCCCCAAATTTATTAGGAATCTAATAAGGCATTTATATTCTGAATGTGTCTTTCAGAGCAGTGGATAATTTTCTCATGTTTTATCTAATTTATCCTGCAAAAACCACAATATGTCTACATTTGATTTGTATAGGTAAGAGACATTTTCTTTCCTCTCATTCAGCTATTTTTTAAAATTCTATTATAGAAGTTCTAGAGTCCATCAGGATGTTTAGAAATAAATGTACATAGCTATGTGTAAACAGTAGCAGTCCCAAATTCAATGGATCAGAAAAGTTTATTGTTTTATTATATAGTTTAATGGAGAAGTTAGAAACTTTTGTCTCTTTCTTTCCATCATATAATAATAATAATAATAATAATAATAATAATAATAATAATAATAATAATATTATTATTATTATTATTAGTAGTAGTAGTAGTAGTAGTAGTAGTAGTAGTAGTAGTAGTAGTAGTAGTAGTAGTAATGGAAACAGCATATTTTTCCTCTGCAAAAAAAAGCTTTTTTTTTCTTCATAATGCCCTCAGTATCATAAATCAGAGAATCTTATAATGTCACAGAGAGGTTGTGGTAGGCACTGAGCTGCAGTGCTCAGTACAAACCCTTAAGTGCAAGAGCACAGTAAAATAATGGGGTGTAGAAACTGCAGCAAGCCAGCAGTGGTGGAAATGCGAGAAATGCTTCACCAGGGGCACAACACAAGCTCCTAGGGAATAGGCTGAGGGCACCTGTCCTGGAATATAGCATGGATGTGTCTAATTCTAGCCCATATTTGTTGTCTCTGACAAYTTGTGGGATTCTGGCATGTGCTAGACAATTCCTCTTAGGGTTACAATGACAACATTGCTCTGAGGAGCACTGGATGGCAATGCACATCTTGACCATTTAGTGGCACAGTAATTCCCCTGGTTACCACGGCAATCAGCAAACTACTGTCAGCRTGGACTTGCTTCTCCCCACTTTTGGCAACTCTGCTCTTGCTAGACACCCAGCACAAGTGGTTGTATAGAGCCCCAAAAGTGACAGGCAGCAATACAGCACCATTTTGAGAGGCTGGTCTCTCTGGGACTTACTTCTCTAAATCCAGAGAAAGATTACTGAGAAACCTCTGCGACACCACCTGTGTGAGAGCAGGAATATGCTGTCACTCTAAACCATACCTTGGACTGCTCCTTGAAACTCATAAAGGTTGCACCACTACTAGATGGAGCAAATGTATTAGAGGTCACGTGTTGTGTGAAAAGGGAAACTATTAATCTCTGAACTACTCTAACACAATACTGTTGCTGGCAAATATTGGCACATTTGCTGTCTTTAAATTGTGCAGTGGAGAACTGGTAACCATTATTGTCAGGTAATGTAACACTCTGGTCTGTCCCAATTTCCTGAGATGTAAGATTATGTTGCTACTTCTACTCAAGAAAGACAATTTTATTGACTTTTTAGTGGTACAAAATTATAGTCCTGGAGCCCTAAAGTCCCATTTAGCTCCTTCGTACTCTTTTGTTTGAAGGCTGAGTAAACTTTGAAATTCTTCAATAAAGAGATATATAATCATTTATCAGACTAAAAAAATTTAAGAAGTCTGTGGAGAGCTTTAGTGCAACTGGTGTGAATGAAAATCTTTCTGCTGCTGATGGTGTGATCTGGGCAGGATGCCAACCTTGACTTTCTCCCAGTGAGAGCTTTACCAAGTTGTTATCAAAACTGGTCTCTACTTAAGCCAAAGCTTCAGAGCAACAATTCCATCTGTGATTTGAAACCTTGACTATTCATTTTGCCTGCAGAGCTCAGCTGCAAAATGATATGGAATAAAAAGATTAAAACTCTCTTTTCCCTATTACCCCCTCACCAGAGATTAACAGGCAGCCGGGCAGCCAGTTGATTTGACATTCAGCTGCACGTCTGGGGGACCTGAGAGTCCCTGATAGGATTCCCCTGCCCTTGTTCTGCACTGCCTTCCAGAAATCTCTACCCTCTCAGCTGCTCTGAATCAAATGGCCCTCTTCTAACTGATGGACAGGAACAAGCTGCAGAGGGAAAAGGAGGATGAAAACCACTTTAAATAGAAGAAAAAAAGCCTTATTGGTAATCACCATAAAAATGTTGATCAAAAACWAGGTAGCCCTTAATAGTCCTAAGAAAGATATAAATAACAATAAATGAAAAAGAGAAAAAATGTATTATTTGATGTCTCTCTGAACTAAGGAGATATTTTCCCCCAGTATTAAATATTAGCATATATTTTTAATGTTTCTACTAAAATCATAGTAAGAGTTCAATTAAAGAKGGAGATAATCATTAGAAAAAAAGCAGAACCTATTCTTGTACTGAATGTTTGGAAGTCACTAACATTCGAGTGATGAAAAAAAGTAAGACAGTCACTGAGTTGGTTAGTATATTTGAAACAGAACTTATTTGCACTGCAGTGTATTCTTCACTGACAYTTGATAGGGGACCTATATAATCAAAATAAGTTTTGAAGAAAAATGAAGGGATGTAAAAGGGTTTTAATACAGTTATGTGTCTGAACTGGCTTTGGCAACCCAGATTCCAACCTATGCAATAATTTGGCTTTTTTGTTGAGTATTTACTGGGGGGGAGGAGAGGAGGAGGATTTTCTTTTTAAATTACTGATCTAGATATATTAGCCCCAAAGGAAAAAAGTAAGTGTGTCTCACTGTGTCCAGGGAAGGTTTTTGTGATGGCTATCATTTACCCAGCAGTAAGCAACCACTTACACTGCTCACATGCAGTAAAAACCTTGTATTTTGTCTCTGCAAGGGAGCTAAATGAGAGCTTTAATCCTCTTCYGCCTTAGTGCAACACTGGTAGTTATTTATAGAACTGCTCTGGTGATGGGTGGGCATTACAGATGGCTCTGTCTCACCACAGAACTAAATTAAGTAATTTGTTTCTGAAGGGGAGGTTTATTTATTGACCTCAATAAAGTTAATCTTGCTTTTGCCTAGAGCTCAACACACAAGTCTAATCCAATGGGCTCATTTCACTTTCTCTATGATTTTTCTATCTTTAAATCCATAGGTTTGTTTCTCTTTACATCCTTTATGTTTAAATGTAACTCTCCTTTCAGACCCCACTGCCTCAGGCATATTTTTTTGGTGTCTTTTTCCATGAGCATTTTGGTTTAACTGCCTGCTAACCAGTCAGGTGCCATGGTCACTTCTGTGACCAAACAGTGCTGAAGCTGCTATTGCAAAGTGACATTGTGGCAGCCAGGTCTTCTCCTGCCCTACTGAGGCAAATATGATCTTTCCCACATCTTCATGATTCTGGCTGACATCATGGCATCCATAGTGCTGCTCTGCACACTCGTAGTGCATCTCTCACTTACCTTTTTAACCTCAGGAACAGAAAAAATAAAAATTATTCCTGAGCCCCTATCTAGAACAGCATGTTGTACAACACCATAATGCAAAATCCATACACAAAGGTCATTAAGGAAGGAAAAAACCACCACACTTCACTGAAATTCCTCACAATATTCCTCTTAATACTACACTACAGGTAAATCACATACTGACTCACGAAATATTTTTGTACCAAGTCTCAGGAACTGAGACTTGAATTTCTACAACAGAAATTCAAGTGAAGTGAAGATGGCTTGAGGGAACAATAGGACCTCATTGCTGCATGTGTTGATGTGACCATGACAAGTTCACAAACCAGGAAAACACGGTTTGCAATCAGTTGCTCCTAGCATAAATATAAAATTGCATCCCATAGCTCAACAGAACTATCAGAAGTGCTGCCTTCTTGCAGAAAACCAATTTCACTAAAAACTTTATTGCAGAGTTATCTGAAGCTGTGAGACATACCTATGCCATGCAGATACTTGAGCACCTTATCTAGTCTGGTAACCAAATACTGCCATTGTTGAGTGTCTGGAGATATTAATTTCTATAGGCAATCTGCCAGACCATGTCTAGATACATGTATTCAAGATATTTCTGCTTTTTTGTCTGTTTTTTTCTTTTGGGGCATATTTGTACAAAATGCTAAATTCTGTAACCATGCCCAACAAATTAAACTCTTTCTTTTTTTACTTCCACAATAGTTKTTCAGGTCTTCTGTTCACCGTAAGAATTAATTCAAAGATCTTTTGAATATTTAAAGGTATAGTAGGGAAAGTAGACATTTTCTTTTAGTAATATTATGATTCCTGAATCTAGGTCTTCTGCGGAAAATTAATCTAGTCCTCATAGCACCCAGCAGCATTTAGAGGAAATTGCATTTTTAATTATTTTAATATTTATTTCATAAAATAGTACCACCTTTTTTTTTTTTATTTGGTGGTGCTGACACTCTAGGAAGAACCAGGAATTCTCTATATTGTCAGTAAGACACTGATGTCTGCCCAGAATGAATATGATCCACAATCTATTATATTTTTCGATAACCCAGGAAGTTTCTAGCACATAGAATGAGATTCCCCTGTCCATTGCAAGAAAAGTACTTTACAAAGGTGTCTGCTTTTCTCCAGTAGCTGTGAAAGGAATGTCTTATCACCTTGCTCAGCCTAAATTCTAGATGGCTAAACCAGAGCAGAAAAATCTGTTCCCAAGAGTACAACAGCTCAGTTTTTCCAACAGCCAAGAGGAATTCCATGCTTGTGCCTACAAAGAAACATGTCTTCTGTATTTTCCTGCATTCTAGTTCTGTGTTTAACCTGTCACCTCCTGCRCTTCATAACACAAAATGAAAAATATTTTTTAGTTGTTGGAAATAAATATTCTTGGTCTTTGGGCTGCATATAAGAAATATAGTGGGGGTTTTTAAAAAAATTTGAGTGATCACTGTGTTGCTATGGAAAATGCCTTTTGTGGTTGAATGTGTTTGGGTGACACACAGCAAGCAATTTCCATTGCATCTGTTGTTAATCACGCATATTTGAGCTAATTCCGGACAGTCTTCATATCTTCATTTAGTTTCTAAAGAAAGGATGTTACACATGATTCAATTATTAAAACTATAAWGTAGTTTAGATATTACAATGTTTGAATGTTTTGCTTGTTACTGCCATACTAGAATGAGGAACAACTAGAATTTTATCCTACCTTATTAAATTTATATTTGACGTGAGTTTCTACTTTAAAATTATTTCTATTGGTGCTATAACAAACACCACAATTTTTCCAGGCACACAGGAACTGTTAATTTCTTATTTGAAGGATAATTGAGGATTCAGGAGGGTCTTTATGTGCCAGAAACTCAATGTGGTCAATGAAAACAGATAGTTACCAAGTCCACATTTTTAATTGTATTAAACAGGAGGTTTTATTCTGTTCTGAAGATCACATCTGCTCAAGACACAGACTACCATGAACTCTTATGCAATAGCATAAAGTCATTTTTGCCAGAGGAAAAATGAATCAATGTTGCATTTACATATTAATTTTAGTCATAYTTGTTCTGCCATATAAAACGCTGTGACAATCAAAGTCATTTATGTTCTGATTGCTTAAGTGGAATCCACTTAACCCTGCCAGTGATTTCCCTGAATACCAAAATGTTGTGTTGATCACATGTAACGAGCATAATTTTTTCTTATAAATATTGGATAACCATAGAAGAATATTTGAGAAGAGTATGTATACGTTTGAAGATGTTTTAGGTTTTTTTGGTTAATTAAGTGCAGAAATTTGTTGGAAAATGGAAGGTAAAAATTTCAGGTGAAAACTGAAATTTTTGGGATAATTATTTCAACTGCTTTTCTTAATGATGTTTACTACTCAAAACTAACGCTGGTGTCAGTAGCATCAGTAGGAATAAACGAGAGCCTGACTAGAGCAGTTTTGCTTGGAAGTGAATTTTCATTCTCGAAGACTTGCCCTCAGCTTTTGTCAGTAAATGAAGTCCCCAGATGGGCTATAAAGAGAAAGTGCATCTGTCCTGYAGGAATTATCCAAACCTTCCTCCAATCTGTTCTCTATGGATTTTGATGGTTCTGCACTATTGCAAAAAGGCCATTTTTCTGTTGACTATGAAATTGTTCTTGAACAAGTCCTGCAGTTTAGATGGTGACAGCCTCTACTGGGACCTTGCACAGGGCATCATGACTCTCTGTCACTATCTGCTCAGTATTATTTGTTTCCATCCTTATGAGAAGATTGTTCTGCTGAAAAATAAAAGAATGCAGCCAGGCTATATGGTAATGTAATTTCCACATTTGCTGAGTATCAAAATATAGATAAGTAGATTGTGCCTGGGAAGCATTAATTAGATTACTATGATAGGTGCCATGGTTTTACTGAGTGCTTTGTTCTCTATTCATTTATTTGTTCTGAAGTTCCTAGTTAAGCCTCAGACACTTTTCCTACAATCCTCTTGTGCGTAATTACATAGAAATAGATAATTCCAATGTAAAATCCTGGTCCCATGGATGTCACTCACAAAAATTAGGTCAATTGCCTCAGTTGTCAGAAAGCCAAGCTAAAACAGCTGGAGCCCTGAGCTTTTGACCTGGCCCTAGATATGCTTTTAACATCTCAATATGTTTGCTACTTTCTATCTTCATCAGCATCAAATAATAGCCAAAGGTGGGCCAAGTTTTGTTGTTCAGGTGTGAGACCCAAGGGACACCCAGCAATCTGGGAGGTGCTTAGACTGCACATCAGGGCTGCCAGAGCTCCTCGTGAGCAGGTGCTCATGGAAGAAGACTTGAGAAAGTGGAGACAAGAGATAAATTGCAAGATTTTCAAAGGGATTTGCACCTTCTTTTCCTGGATTTGATATCTAATACTTTGTATCCCCATAATAAAGACTTGTTGACACAAGCTTTAGAGGATAAATGAGTTTTCAGAAGTGAAGGAGAGTAACAATATYATTTAAATGCACTTCTGCTTAAGTTTTCTTTAAAGACTAGGGAATATGAAGCACCACCAGATTATTCACATMTTAATCAAGCATTTTGCTTATCTGATGCTCGCAGGGCTTAAATCTAAAAACAAGGAAAAAAAACCTCAGAATGACCTTTATTCTCTTGAAAGACATTACAGAATGATTTCAAAATATGCTGTTCTGGTAGGTAGTCTACATCAATAATTAATTAGCTAAAGAGATAAAGGGTTTATTATTTCCATGCCTGTTATTTACAGCTGTGATATTTAGACGTGTACCATGCCCTATATAGAGCATTGTGAGGGTTGTGGAACAACCTTCTCAATAATCAGCAAATTAAAATAATATTAGGTCATTACAGAAAATTTCATACACAATCCCTCTCCCCCTAAAGACTGATACACATTTGCTCTATCTTTCCTCCAAAATCAATATTTACTGGGGGCATAAAAAGATTATGTCCTTATAATCCATGCCAAACAATTTTCCTTCAAGCCCACTCTACTGTCAGATGCACTGTAATCCTTCTTTCACTTTATAAAATATAATCCTACTCCTACATTAGATACCAAAATGCAGCTGTGCTGCTGCTGGTGCTGCTAGGACACAACTGTCTTCCCCCACCAGCTTCATCTCTAACACAAAGGAATCTCCTGGCAGCTGGGGCACAGGTTAACTCTGCAGTCCACATTTCATTTTTATCAGTTGGAGCAGCTCCAAGCAAAATAGATCAGGTGAAAACATGTTTATATTCATTTTAATGAACCAGAGCTAGATTTCTCTATTATTAACATTCCAAACTACCTGGTTTGTCCTAATGCAGAGGGGTGCATGCCTTCTGTAGTATTTGTGTTTTGGTTTTTCTTYTCTTGCTATAAATTGCAGTAAAGAGTGCAAGACTGAAAACATATGGTCTTCTGTAATTTAATATGAGGAGTTTGTTGTCATCTACAAACCATTAACGTTGAATTCACTATATTAGCAGGTCATCAAAACTCCCTGCATTGTATTACCATCCAATATTCAATTTTCTATCTTGAGTTATTCTTTATTAAAATATGAAGTGAATCACTGTACAGCAGGCAGTTTGCCAGGCAAGAAGTTATTAAATCAAATGCAGGAGGCATAGATTTAACTGTACTAGCCTCTTTTGTGCTCTGATTAGTGGCAAGATTTGTCAGAACACCTGCTTTAGTTTTTCATGTGACATACAGCCCAAAATGCTCTCAGCCCCTCAGCAAGGTTTCATCAAAATAGCTGCTTTTCAAAGACATCTGACTTTTGTTTGTTTTCTTGAGACCTGCAAAGCTCCTGTGCTGCATTAATTTTTACTTACAGAAATGGCAACCACCTTCAGTGCTATCAAAAAGATATATTCCCTGTCTGACTCAGAGCATGGCTATAATAATGGGATTTCCTATTTTCTAACTGCCAGGATTTTTAGGTGAGGATCCTGTCATGTGTTCTGCCTGCTTGATTTCCTGCTGCAAAAGAAAAATGGCACGGAGTGTTTTTCTTTCTCAGAAAATTTGGTTACATTATCCAGAACTTGACATCATTGAAACAATTTGCTCTAATCAGAACAATAATTTCTATGTTTTCTCTGTTGCTCTTGACTTTAGACACTACAAGCTGAAAAGTGATTTATGCTTTACTAGAGGGCCCAGGGAATGCTGAAAAGCAGCCATTCAGTATTGCTGTCACATATCCTGTGAAACAGATGCTAACTGCCAAGAGGGGGAGCATGCCATGGGCAGCAGTACACTGACAGATAAATRTGACAGGAGTAGGAGGATGTCTTTCTGTTCCTTGAAGTCAAAGGAGATCCATGAAGTGGAGTCAAAGTGAGAAATCCATAAGGAAAGTAGCAAAAAAGCACCAGTGGGGTCTCTCAGACAGACWTACAGCCAGGCTATGAAAGCACCTACATTAAGGAGACAGACTGATGGGAAGAGCACACAGACAATGCAGATTACTTGGAAGCCATGGAAATAGAGAAAATGCAGATTTTGATCATTGTTGGCCATGGTCTGTTCAGTGATGAATGGCATATAAAGAGGACTCTCTTCCAGTRTAGCAGCTAGATGGTAACAAGGAAGCAAGATGGTAGAGGCAAGCTTAAAACAATTGATTTTTTCCTCACACAAGGAGCTGTAAATCTCCATGCTTAAGGTTGTGAATGTTTAAAGTTTGTATTGATTGAAAGGAGGACCTGATGGGTATCTGAAGAGCAAATCATCTGTGTTAAAAAGAATACTGAGAAAATAGCATAGACAGTATCTAAATGTGATTAGAGATTAGAGGGTCCTCGAGAAACACATTGCACTACTACTCCCACTCTTATTGGTCTTTGATAAGCATCAACATTTGTCTTGTGTCACCAGTAGGATTCTGGATTTATAGAAAACTTTAATCTGGTCCAAGAAAGTAACTTCATCTTCTGAACATGAACATCATAGATGTTTACAATGGATTTCAGATAACATGCAAGACTAATGAAATTTAATTAATTTCAAMCAACTGACTCACAAAAAGTTTGCTTAGCTGAAATGCTGTCCATTTCAGAAAGCAATCAAAGTCAATGAGTTAACTTTAATGATTTTCCTTCTGAAATTACTTCTGAAGTGTTGACTTTTTTCATGCACTTTTGAAAAAAGTCTACATCATGCAAGTGATACAGGGCTTATCTTGGAGGCTGTGATTAGCTGTGACAGGTTGAAAGTTAATTAGAAAGTTTAACTGGGTTTGATAAATATCTGCATTTCACCAGTTGTTAATCCTGATGAAACACTGATGTGTAAACCAAGTCTACTACCAAGTCATGCAGGTGACAGCACATAACTGTCACTGCCACTCACATGTACATTCTCAGAACCACCCATATTTAACAAACTCATTTCAGGCACCTGTCTCAGGTGCTCATGAGTGCTCAGGAGCACTGAACATTAAACAGGTTTGCCCTCAGTGCTTATTCCCATTCTTCTTTAAAACCATCACCTGTGACAAGAGAATGAKCTGCACCTGGCTCATGTGACACCCTTGTATAAAGTTGATACCCATGTCACACCACCCAAGGTACACCCTCCTGAAGTCACAGAAAGGCAGCACAGAGATGCTGCTGTGCTCCCCCATTGCTAAACCACCACCAGACAAGACCAGGGAATGTGGAAACAGAAGGCCTAYGATATTGTGGTTATTGTGGTCCCCATAACCAGTCCCACACCATGCTTTGCACAGTGCATTCTGCTCTTTTCATTGGGTTTCTCTGTTCAGAAGAGAAGTRCAGAGTTGTCATAAATGAGAGCAGAGCACCTTGGGTGGAAATGAGGTGAGGAAGGAGAAGAGCCTCCCTTACCACAGGAGGTCTCAACACCCTCCTCTTCGTCAGGAGGTGAAGTKCCCCACAGGGGAATGCATGATCAGGAAGATTAGCAGATGTCCCCAYCCACAGCCCTCAGAAATTTCACTGGGTCTTCTCTCCACAAATGCCAACACTTTTGTTATACTTGGTGCTAAGCATGATTCTCTTTGGAATTKTGTGCTGTGACAGAGCCTGATGATTCTGCCTTTCACAGCTGCAGGAACATTKCACCACTGGTCATGTTTAGGGAAGAAGCTGAAATGGTCTCCTCCCCAATATCATATCTCTCCTCTTGAATTGAACTTGCTTCAGAGGTCAAAAAAGAAGAGTCAACRTTTCTGAAAGCCTGACCTAGATTTTTTGCCAGCTTTAAAGGTCAAGAGACACCCTTTTTAACACTGATACTGGGCTGGATTAATCTGATGTCAATACCATTGCTGGCCTGCACTGCCTCAAGGCTGTGAAATTGAGGCGCTAAATTACATTTTAATTTCCATTTGGTCTTGAAAATCAGCAGGGAATTGCAATAATTTAGTACATGTTGGAATGCAAMGGAACACATCCAAGAGGGAGGAATAAAATCCCTTCACATCAGAGATAAAAGAAGCTCTTTTCAGTCACGGTTGTTGTCTTGGAAGCTAGAAATAGAAAGTCATCAGTGTCTTTTTTGTCCTGTTGTCATAAGGCAGATTTTCTAAATGATGTGAAATTCTTCTTTTAAATACTTTGGGACTCAGAGCCACAATTTATCTAATACTCAGCTTGTCTCAGCATGTGATGTTGTAGATGAAATATAGATCTTCAGCATGAATTATTATTCTAAATCATAAAAAAYATTCCTGTCAAAGGCAGTCTCTAAAGGTAAAATGAGAATGATGATGTTTTGCAATTTTTACAAAAAACCTGTCAATACAACTTGCTTTGTTGAACATTGACTCAGGCCATGGTTCTGCTTCTCTCCTCAGTTCATCTGGCAGATATGAAAACAGCTGGGAAATTCTGTTTTCAGTTTGCCTTCCTCAGTGTTGTATCCCTGGCCCAGATGTGAGTTTTAGGTGTTCCAGGGGGAAAGTAATGATCTTTCCAGCAAGTTTTCTGTATTAAGTAGTCTCCTCTCCTGTCCAGTATTTATGAAATGAGTTTCTTTTCACTGTCACATTTAAGTCAATTGAGCTGAAATATGGTTYAAATATAATAGTGAAAGCAAGCTCTTTGCTAGCATGTTTATTTTTTTCTTTACCAAAACCAAAAACTGTAGCATTTGCACAGATTTTACAGAGGGTATCTTTTCACAAAGSGGTTCAAACACCACCATGTACCTTTCCTGCCCTACAGAAGTCAGATATTCCAGCAGCCAGAGGATGGTGCTGAAGCAGGATAGCCCAGCTCARCCCCCAGGCATTCAGGCAAGAGCTCCACCACTTCCAAGCAGGGGCAGAGCAAATCTGCACTCACCATCCAGACAGATCCACTTCGAGAAATTTTATCAGTCTCTCAAAACTCAGTTTTCAATTTGCTTAGTAGCACTCTGGATTTGGATTGTGTACACTGTAAAGACAGGAGCTCATATTTCATATATTCTTTACTCTCAGTTAACAAAGAATTATTTATATCTAACTAGGGTTTGAAGAWAAGACTATTAGTGTTTAAAAAAAACTGGTTGATGTTCAGACATTATAATATTACAGACTGAACTGACTAAAAAAAAGCCTTCATATTCTAAGATAAAAATTCTTTTTCAAACAGTAAAATTGAGGATTTTTAGCAGTTCACAAGAAAATCCAGATAAATATATGTAAGTCTGCAGAAAACCCAGCTATTGCATGTTTTAAAGACAGACCTTGAACACATCATGTTAATGTCACCAGTAAAGACCTTGGGGTGATATTCAGGTTCTGCGTAGAAGGTAAATTCCTTATCTATGTTTGGATCTGAAAAGTTTCTCTAATGAATTTTTTCTTCAGGTTTTTTTGTTTGTTTTTTGTTGTTGTGGGGGGTTTTTGGTTGGTTGGTTGGTTTTGGTTTTTTGGGGTTTTCTTTAGCAAACTAGCGTTTTCAAGGTGTCTGTGAAGACAAAGCAATGTATAGATGTTACAGAGTAGAGAAGGAGGTGGGAGAAAAATCAGGGGTCTGGGAAAGATGAAGGAATAGAACTGCAGGAGACAAAGTGAGCAGGTGGCTGCTGTCTCCTGCTTTATCATATATGYGTGATTTCTGCTGTTACAGATGCTAACAGAATTTAAAGAATTATTTATATGTTAAGAACTATAGTATTACTAATCTAAAAGAGTTTTTATTATCAAATATTCTCATACATATATGTAATACTGTGAAAATAGTTATATTTCAATTCCATCCAAACATCACTAGATGGCACTGAGAGCCCCAGAATTCTTGGTCACAAGATGCAGTCATTAAAACAAATGATTTAGGCTTTATTGTATAAATGCTTCCTTAAAATTTATAARATTTTTTTACCAAAAGCAAACCAGTTTTGAACACAAATTAACATAACATGTTCTGACATATATTGGTTTCTAATTTTCTCAAATATCACAGTAGTAAATAAATAATTAATTTGTTGTTCAATTTGTTGAAAGGATAGGCATCATCCTTGCACTTATTGAAAGTAGACTGTAGCTTTTAAGTGCATCCCTAGGGTCCTTGGATTATAAACTTGTTTAATAATTGTGCTATGTAGTAACATGGTAGTTTGAGCAATATAATAGATTAACAGAGATAGGATCATACTTAAATAGAAATAAAGAAAATACTGAGGACAGAACTAAATGGCAKCTTTTAAATCTGTTCCAGTACTGAGAGTGCCAGCTGCCAAAGGCCTAGTGAGGAGAGTCTGATCAAAGTCCAGGTCCAGTTTCACCAGAGGAAATGATGTGACCTCGGACAGTTTTACCTGAATCTCTCCATAGCTGCAGAGCTCACCTAAGCAGGAAGTAACATACAGACTTCTTTTTCACCATCTTTCAATTTTCCCAAGGCAGAAGTTCACATATTTTTGGCTCATTTCTAGCAAATTAATCTCCAGAGTTTTGTTGACTTGAGGTATACWATTCATGTTGACTTCTCTCTCTTAAATAGTAATAAACATGGACTATATTTGGGGAAGCTTTCACAAAACAGCTGGGGAGCAGTATAAATAAAGGACCATGACAGACATTTGTCAATAGCCAATTTTAAAACTTTTTTAAAAGATTGTCTAGTGTGCAGAGAAACCTGAGTAACTAAGAGATGTGTSTGAGGAATATTCTTGCAAATAAACAGTCATAGGACTTCAGGAAGGAAAGAAATATTTTTTCTTAAACAACACCATGAGGAAAGCGTGAAGCCTGTAGAAAGATGCTAACAAACGCCCTGATGCTGTCATGGCTTTTCTCTCTCCTGMTCTGTTCCTGCATATTTTTTCTGCTTCTGGCTTATTAGATACAATATTTGAAATTTGTTTGTTACAGAAAGTGTTGTGGAGTTTCTGATACAGCACAGGTGTAGTGACCAGGTTTTCTGACTCTACTGTGCCTGTTTGGGGACCTTTATGATTGCTGTCATTGCATTATTACCTGCAATTTTAAGGTGCCAACTTTGAAGATCCCTTTAACTCAGCTCCTAGTTTCACTCACTATAGATAATAATATAAAATTATTATACTGCAGCACTAGGAGAAGCTTTTGGCAATAATAATTTCTCCCTCACAAATAAAACAAAGTTCTGTTTTGTTAAAACCGCACTATCCCCAGATCCTCCAAACTGGGATGACCAAAATATGGTTCAAAGATTACCAGAACATCTTGATTGTAAGGATTTAAAATAGATAATATAGGATTTCTTACTTTCAAGAGAAGTGACTTTATTTAAAATGCTGTATCTTTATCCTTAGTTTATAAATGTTTTCTTTATTTCCCATGGGTGTAAATGTGAAAGAGCACATCATGCTGATGCTCCAGTGTCACAAAGCTCARGAATCCCCTTCCCCATGGCCACAACCAGACCCATCAGGTCACAGCTGCCAAGTAGCCTCAAAAATCTCAGCAGTAAGGTTCTGAAGGGTCAGGAAGGATTGGGAGCAAAAGAGGGAGGGTGATATATATTGATAGGGATTTAAACAGATATCCTTCAGGAAAACTATTATCTGTGGAAATTATTCTCGTTCCAAAGTAGAATTTTGATGGAAAAATTAATGTATTCCAAAACTCTTACCAGGTTTCTGGTTCAAATTATATAAAATTATTTATGTTTATTATATGAAAGTAATTAGCATTCTAAAGCAAGTGGCTTTGTGCTGGAAGGTGCTGCTGAATAGTGCAGACCCACTTTGGATTCACTCTAAGCTGTGAGTCTGACAGGGGCTATGAACCTTTTAGTCCCTCTGAATAATGAAGGGTATGTTTTGGAGTGTGGAGTACAAGGAGGTAATTCTCAGCACTTTGGATAAATGACACTTACTTCCTCCATAGTGGATAAATTAATTGGCTCYTTTTCTGTTATATCTCTTCTGCAGAGGGAATTACAGAGATGCCCTCTAAGTTTAAATTACTTTCCAGATAAGTAGGAGTACAATACCTACTGTTTTCACAACCGTGCACATAACTGCCAGTATCACATTATTGGTGATTATTGGCCACCAGTGTKGCACTCATAAAATGAGAACAGCCTGTTTACACTTAGCCCTCACATGGCCATGACCTCTGTAAAAGGAAAAAGAAAAGTCAGAATTCCCACAAGGCAAAGCAATTACAAGGAAAAGCCCTAAAATGTAATTTCACTATTTGCCCTGTAACATGCCAAACACCTGCTGACTCCACAATGCTGGCTCCTGCAGGACCTGAGTCAATTTGGCATTCTGAAGTGCTCAACACGTTTCAGGCCAGCACCTGGCTGGGCCTGATACTCCATATGAATAGACAAAATCACCAGTGATTGCAATCTTTAAAGGGAAATACTGCCTTTCATTGTATATAGATCTTATCACCTCAAGTGGGTGTAATTAGAAAAAATGCAAGTGGATGTAATCAGCTTGGAATGTGCATTGGGCAGTTTTTGAACCAGACTTGCAGCACTGACCCTAAGTTAAAGCACATTATGGAAGCAATTTAAACTGTCTGAATTAAAGGAAAATTGTTTGTGAAATCATATGAAAATCTTGAATCTTGAGGTTTGTTTGGGAAAGGTTTTCCCTGTCAGACTTTCTCTCCCATAATTCCCCTTTCATGTAATCATTCAAAGCAGCATCTATTAGTGAATTTATATTAATAACCAAGAACCACCACAGACACAAATCKGACATGAAAAAACCCATGTTCCCAGATGCTATGAGCTACTGTTTCTGCTTGTCATTCCTTTGTGTAAGTCTTAAATTCCTCTCAGCTTTTGTTGGAAAGATTCCCCCCACTTGTACCCCCACAGATGGAGTCTTCTGTTTTTTCCAGGAAAAGATTAACAAATGAGTATTTGATTCTTAAAATTTACWAGCCACAACTATTGCACACACAGGCAAAGTCTGACCACTCTGTTTTGGAGGACTGTAACAGTATAATCAGCAATCAGCTAATGGAATGTTCAGAAATTTTCCCTTCCCCATGGATTCCTACTCCCAGCCTYCATATAGAATTCAGTTAATCCCTAGCACTCTTGCTATTTAAAACTGTACTTCATTTAGTCACTGTATCATAACATTTTGTTAACCTTACCATTAATGGCATGCTAAGGACTAGCAGCAACTCCCAACAGTATTGTATTTGTRCTTTTTGATAATTAAAGCTGATTCTGCTCATTTAGAAATTTTTCTCTGATACAATTTGGTGGAACTTATCCCACTAGTTCAAGATCAAGTTACTATGGAGTATATTCTGTTTTCTTGCATATTTTAACAAAATTTCTGGTGAATTCATTATTTCTGTAAAGTGATAAAATTCCATGTGACTTGTTTGGAGAACTAGCATATGTTTTTTTATTTTATATTTAGTAGACTTTTCCCCCAGGACTAGACTTTCATAGATGGCAGCAGCCAATAAGCACAGGCATCTGTTTCTTTTGTTTATTTATGCTGAGTTCTCTTTATGTATTTTAATCTGATCATAACTTTGTATTTGGACACTTGTATAGTTGGAATGCTCTTTTACAGTCCTGAGAAACAGTTGCTTCTGCTTTTTTACATAGGAAATATAATATATATTTTACATATAGAACAAGTTATGTAAAATACATTGTATATGTGTATTTATATATTTATACTTTTGAGTTCTTTCACTCAGGAAATTAGTTGCTTCTACTTTTATACATAGAAAATATATATTATATTTTACATATAGAACAAGTTATGTAAAATACATTGTATATGTGTATTTATATATTTATACTTTTGAGTTCTTTCACTCAGGAAATGAGCAGTAGATGTGTCCCTCTCTTCCTTTCCTGTTTTTACATGACTAAACAAGTCTGAATTTTTCATAATTGAGGCATTTAGAAAGTGATGCCAGATAAAGCATCCACCTAACAGCAGAGGTCTTGAGTTTTAATTCCATGATGGATGTCATCAGATCTTCACAGGTAACTAGAACAGTCTGTGTTCTTTTCAATGCTTTATGTGCAGGTTAGAGCACAAACTGGAGGCCAGGTCATCTTTCAGGTGCTTGAATTATCTAATCACTAACTCATCCTCACAATCCTCATCTTTCACGCTCCTACTTTGATGAACCCACCAGCTACAACATATAACCAGAGTCTGGATGCTTTCCCAAGAGTTTAGGCTTGCAGCTTGAAACCCACTCCAGCAGAAGATGCAGAATCTTTTTTCCTYCTGAATGTTCATCCTTGAACATCTGCACATAAACAAGGAAAATAGCACTGCCAGCATATGCTCCAGACATGTATTTAAAAGAGATCTATGTAGCCATTACAACATATATGCCTTCTGGACTGAGCGCCCATTTGAGAAACAGTCCTGTACAAATCATAATGTGGCTATGTTAAACAGTTATTGAACTTTTGTAGATGCCTAAACTTAYGAGGAAAAAACTTCAGATAACTGGAGAATACTATACATGGGAAACATGAATACCCGTGGACTTGAAGTATCTTGAGGGTTAGATGACAAGATGTTAGGAGCTAGATTTTGGATGTCTCTCTACAATGGAAATTTGAAACTAGGTGATTGAGGCAGACTGTCCTTTGCTCTGTGTCTACCTTGCAGCCCTGTTGGTTCTCTGTACCTCACCTTTGCAGTCAAGCACCCACCGGAAACATCTTGCTCTGAGCTGCAGTCCAACACATCTGCATACACATCTCCAAATAGGCYGAACAAACATGTGCACCCAGCATCTGTTCCAAGAGACAACCACACCTTCAATGAGTCATGCACTGAGTCAACACCTGAGCTGGATGTCACCTGTGTGTCTAGAATTCAAGCTAAGTAACTTGGGTGTAARTTTTGGTTTATGGTAAGACACATACACTCAGCACTTCCAGCTGGGTGTCTCCTAGGAAAGATTAAATTATCTCAGAAATTCTACTCCTGTAGATTGTCATTAAAAAATAAATCTCCAATTAACGTGAGCTCAGTAAAGGTTTATGTTATTTCTTCTAGCCAAGGTTCCCAGGAATTTTTGCATCCATTAGTCAATAAAAACTTCCTCACAGCCTTGTGAGAAAGACAAGCATTACTCTCCAAACTTTCTGTATAAATAAACTAGTTCAAGCAAGGTTAAATAACACCAGATAGCACAGGAAATATTTATCCCAAATTACCGCAGTATCTGCATCGCTGGAAGAAAGGGTCAAAATTCCAGTGCTATTTTATAGTCAAAATGTATGAAATTACTTGTCCTGGGATTCTTTATTAACATACAGAACTGTCCTTCCTCCTACAGACAGCAAAGCTATCTAATTAACCTGGGGTTCCTGCATTTGTAAGAAATAGAAGGCAGGTAAGACGGACTTTGCTCTTTCCCATTAACCAAGTTCTTGTAAGGAAGATGAGGTGGRCAGTGTCATAGCTTTGCCTAAACACTCTGGACTAAGAAATAAGAKTATCTCACCTGCAATTTAGCAAGCTACTGGTAATTGATTGGACTGCAAATGTGGTGTATAACATGTCAGCTCAGACTTCAGTCTAGGTTAATAGAAGAAAAAATGTTTTCCCTGACAAGTACCAGGGAAGGAGAAAGCAGTTGGCAGTCCCCTTGGCTGACATGCAGTAACTTATTAAGGTTCAGAAACCCACTAGTCTACCTGAACCATTAGAGATAAACAACCTATCCCCCTAATTAAAATGCAGCTCTAGAAGCTGCCCTTCAGGAGTAATGGAATGTGCAATGCCGGYTCGATTCTGTCTCATACAGGAGGGAGAATGATTATGCAAAGTCATGAGTTCACTTTATAGATGAGGGAGTAATATTAATGAAGGAGCTCTTGAAAAGAGAGAAGCATGTGCAAAGCTTTCCTTGCAGAAYAAGAGACTATACTGTCAGTGCTGAATAAAAGCTTGCTATGTACTAAATGGGTTTATTCTTGGTGGACATTTTCAATGTATTTTTTTTCTGCATTCAGCTGTACCTACTACAAAGTATTACAAGAGCTTACATCACTTTTATTTTGCAACTGTGCTTATCTTCAGGAAATAAGCCCTGGCATTGGGTTGGCATAAGGTCACCTGTGCTCCACCAGTTTTTAGGATGCTTTGAGACAGAGGTGAACAGGCATAGAGTGCAGGACTGCAGGGAAGGAAGGGGAGAAAGAAGGAGTGTCACAGCCTCGAAGCCAACTTGTCCAGACAAGAACTGTGTGAAGCCAGGCCACCTACTCCTCTTGCTGCTGTCAGGGAGAGGGCACAGTGTCCTGTTGCAGGAGAAGCGGCTCTGAATAAGTACCTAAAACTAGAGAGCACAGGCACTAAATGCTGCTATAAATGATTAACAATGGCTCCATCTTTCTCCTGTATAAATCTACAGAAATTTTCCTATGTAAGCAAGAGGGGATCGGGAAGCTTTGGGAAGCAGAACACTTTGAGTAATCACAACCTCACAACTGAAAGCCAATTTTGAAGCGGCCTCATGCTGCGTGGCAATATCCTTTTGCTTTCTGCACTAGCAGGATGGGTGCTGCAGAAGGAAGGGCAAGCAGGCTGCATCCTAGTGTGATCCACAGGGCATTGTGCAACCAGCAGTGGACAGAGGCCCAAGAACTCCATCTGAAGCACTTTGCAAAATCTTTTAATTCAACTTACGTTTTGTCTCCATTTGAGGGATTTTCTACCAATGGAGATKATTTTTTTCTCTGTAATAGGGATTTTTTTTTAAGTAGACTATTACTACAAAGTTCATTAATCACTCATCCCATAATTTCTGACAGCGTCTGATTMATTCCATTCTTGGACTCTAATTAAAAAAAAATATTTAATTCAAAATTCCAGAAGCAGATTAAAATCAGCAGTTGTCAGAACTCCATTCTCTTCAAGAAAAAATTAAAATGGTTATTAGCCACTACCTTACTCCAGTCATTTTTCCTTCTTCCCTATTGAATAATATGGTACTGAGAACACATATCACTCACAAACAAAATGAAGATAAATATCCTACAGCATATTTCAGAACTATCCTTGAACTACAAGCCTGAAGAAGCAGATGAGACACTGAAATGCACTCTGAATTTAAATGGAACACTTAAAAAAATAATCTCTATTCAAGGCTAATATTGTGTGGAAAATTTACTAACAGCAAAATAGCTCAAAGAGAGGTCTCATATGTGAAAATAAGCAGAAAAGAAGCCATGGAAACAAGGAAAATCAGTCCTGTAAAGACATTCTTCTTCCATTTCAAAACCTCTGCTTCTCCCCGGGTTCCTACCTTGCCACTGAATATAATGGCAGAATAGTTGCACCTGCATTTCCTCGCATAAAGAGTTATTTTTAATTCAGACTGGGGACAGCAAAAGCAATGACAGCCTAAGAATGTTTCCTAAGGAAAGGGGAAGACAAGACATCAAGTACTACAACATTTGACTTAAACAAATCCAGAGAGCAGCCTCTCTTGAAAACAGTCAAAAATCTTCAATAAGGTTGCACTGCCTAAAATGACAGAATGTCAGGGTAATCTTTGCAAATAAAATATCCAAGGATTTTTTCAGGTTTGCCTCCCTGTGGATGATCTGTGAAATTAATTTCACTCTGACAGCCGCAGTGGTGCCAACCACGATTATTCCTGGTTTGTATTTTCAGCTAGTTCTTTTGTACAGCACCCACTTGCACACTGTGAGCTTCAGCAAATAATATTTTGTGTGCATAGATCAGTGTGCAGGCCAGGCTCTGCTGAGTGGCRTGTAGGTCTTGTCAACAGCTTTCAGAAGGACATACAGTCAGAGCAAGAAAGTGCCAAGAGTAGGGAATAATTAGTATGCCAGCCAGACCACTCTGGAGAAGCAGGTTTCCAAAACATATCTGGCCCAATGTGCATCATCAGGACATGGCTTTACCCTAAGCAATATTTGAAGCAGCCAGTCCATTCCTTCTGGAATATCCATGAGCCAGTGTTCTTCCCTGGGAAGAGACAAGAAAGGTGATGCAACATTCCACCCTTCCTTCCTGCAAGGCAGACATCCTCAGCTCTCTGTGTACAAGACACAGAGATGCTTTGTCTAGGAAAAAGCCAGATAGGTTAGCTCACAATTTTGCCACTGCCAGTCTCGTGGCAGCTACAGAGATTACTGCTCATTTCCATCTTACAAAAAAAGTATTTAGAAAGATGTCTTCTTGCCTTCACACAGCCAGTCATGAAAATTCACAGAGGGGGCAATTGTTCAGATCTTGGAAAGGTGTTTCCAGGTGGGTACTCCACACAGCTTCCTTCACCCTCTGCCCTAGATGGACTGACTGAGACATCCAGTCTGTATGAGCTGGTTAAATGAGGTTGTAAGACATTACAGCAGAGGATTCACTTTGCTCTTTTACCACAACCTGGCCTCAATCAGATGGGTAATCAAGCCTGTTGGTCTATCCTAGWGTCGGTTTCATCTGGATGCAGCCCCATGTCCCCCCTCCCAACTCATTCCCTTTTACACAATACAGAGATTTATTTTTGTGAAAGCATCTTTTCTTAAATTTAGTCTCTTTGAGTACTGAGAGCTAAATTTTGCAGAGGGAAGGCAAATGAGAACATTTTAGCAGGTAATAAAGTGATGATCAAGCTCATGGGTTTTCTCATCAGGGATCCTTGTCTTGTGGTTGAATGATTTTGGATACTAATCATCCAAAAGAGTGTGGTGTGTTGCGTTCCAATGACAGAATGGTTATTGTACAGATAATGCTTCAGGCTGCATGGAAGAATGTGGTTTAGTAGGTGATGCCSTTGAGAGATTTTTTAATGGGAAATAACTTTTATAGAACCAAGAATGAGTTAGTAAGATACTAATTCCTCTGYGCTTCTGCAGTGAGAACACCCAAAGGCATGCTAACATTGATAGGCAATTTCTTATTCTGTGAGGATAATTTTGCATCATGCTTAAGACTAAACTAGTCACARCATCTTCTTATACTTCATATTTTTGTAGACGTTACCTATATGATTCACCCTGGTATTTCATGGGAGATAACGTGTCTCATGCCATAGGTCTGCACTGCAAAATCTAGACTCTGCAGGAGCATCCYGATGACCAGTGACAGTCTCTGTTTGATACTGTGTGAATCAACTAGTTCCATTTCAGCAAAGAGCAGGTTTGTGGTAATTTTAAAAGTTGCACACTTGCRAATTACCCAATACCGAAAATGAGAAAAGCATCATTAGCCCTGAAGGCTTCAGCTCACAGATGGAGAGAGCTCTGATGCCATCTACAGAGGACACACAGGAGGGGATGAAATAGGCAGGCAGCTTCTGCATGATTTCAGGCCAAGCAGCATGAGGTTTGGCCAGAAATCCTTTGGATTTCTGGTATAAACTAGTGAGCCCTCGTGTCGGACCCAGCATGGTCCTGTTGGCAACCTGTAGTCAAATCTGGCATTCAGAACACTTCCATCTGGTGTCTTCCCTGGAGGAGATGCAATAGTCATTCAAGTATGAATGACACTTGAAGAGACAGATGCCTCTTCCAGAGGCTATGAATGAGCTGCCACAGCACTGCTGCTGCTGCCTCCGGCAGATGAGGATTGCACCCAGAGACACACCTTCCAGCCAGAGCTACCTTCTCCCAATTTCCCCTCACTGCCTACAGCAGTGATCTCCCCAAGACGGTCATGGAGTGCAGCTGCTCCTGCTCTCGATGGTAAGAAATTGAGGCAGCAACAGTTTCCAGGAGCTCACAGTGGCCAGTGGGGGGGAAAAAAAAAAAAAAAAAAAGATGCTAAAAAAGAGGAGTTATTTTAAAACACCCGAGTGAACAAGTTGGCTTATCCCTGTTCAGAGACAATGGCCCCAGGGCAAGATTTGAGATGTATTTTTAAGCAGAAGGATCTATCCCTGGCACTCAGACATTTCTGAAGTGCCCTCGCAGAGCTGAAACCCAGGCTCTGGACAGAGGACGTGCTCTTTCTTTTTTCTGGACTCTGCTGCCCAGAGACCATCTTGGCTGTGGAGCCATCATACCTCAGCCAGGCATTGCCTGGAGAAATGGGGAACAGAAACAGGCATAGCTCTGCCCCTGAGCTGTKGGGATGGATAAGAGAGTCTTGATACTGAACAGGCTGAGCATAGAGGCAATGTGACACAGTAAATGATTAGGCAGAAACACTGTGAAGCAGCTGGTAGTGCTGGAACTGCAGGGTGTAGTACCAGGAGGAGACACCGGGAGAATCACCAAGACTCCTCTGCAGATAGCAGGCAGCTGAAGTGGAGTCTCCCTGGAAACAGCCCTGAGACCAAAATCTTTACTGTTGGCAGCCATCTGAAGGCAGAAGGAAGAAAAACTCAAGGGTGTAAGGAACTATCACTGGTAGGATTGTGTAATTTACTATTATTAACRTATGATAATTATTGAAGTCTTCCTAAGCTTTCCTCAGGTAATGAAGGTTTTCCTGTCCCCTTGGCAAAGCATTCARCACTTGCCAGTGATAATGTGTTTTCCATTAAATTTGGCTGGGGAGTCATTTGGCTTTCTCAGGTTTCCGARTGACACTTGACTCAGTTTTGGTTCATGTTTACTGAGGTTTTCAGTCGTGTTTCAGTTTTGTCTTCCAAAGTCTAACATTTTGATAAAATTACATTACTCATATCCTTATGCCCTTGTGTTCYTCATACTCCTGGGTATAATTAACATTAGTCAGTGGTTCAAAAAGTGAGGGACAGAATGGCCCTTTTGTACAGTCCCAAATGATAAGCGAAGAAATCCCTCTCTAGGTAATCCCTGAAAGGACATTTCATTTGTCTTATGGACACCAGAGAGAGATGAGAAACAGGAAAGATTCACTTTTTGTGTTTCTCAGTGAAGTCCCTCAGTGGCTGAAAAACAGTTATAGCTGGAGATTTTTTTTTTCCTAGCCTTGTGTGTGGACAATGCAYCTGACTGCTTCATAAATAAGTTTAGGGAACATTCCAACATTTTTGGGAGAAAAAAGAAAAAAAAGGCAAAAAAAAAGTAAAAAAATCAGTGTCAAATGTTTATTTTCTAAAGAGATCACATACTGGAGTTCTTTCATAATGACTATTTCTATTGTAGCAGATGACTGATGGAGCATTAATCAGCTAATCTGCTGGCTTCTGTGTGCTAGAGTGGCATTTTCTCATGCTATTACTATTGATCCATTACCGTCCCATTAGCTTACAGAATTGACTTATGGAGCACTTTAGACAGATGAAGAGTAGATACTACACAGAAGTGCCCTCTATGTGTATTAATACACTAGAGCTAAATCCTCAAGGATTGACACCACTGATGTATGAGAAACCGTAGCTTGTCTGCCACTCAGTCTTGTAGGTTTGTGATAYACCTTATGTCCCAGTGGAGATTGTGCTGACCTGACATGGGATGTCCACTGCTTGCCATGGCATCTCTTGGTTTAATATTAACAGATAAATTAACTGTAGGATTACAGAACAGGTGGAGTCTAAGCACACTACATTTTAACTTTAACAGTATTTACAGTTCTCAGCAAGCCATTTACCCTGTCAGTTCCTGTTCTAGCAGTCACAATGATAAAAAATTTCTAGTGAAGATTTTTTTTTTTTTACACAGCCTACTTTGGACAAGCACTTTTAGAAGAAAAAAGGCTTTTGAGCCTCAGAAATTTTCCAAGTACTACTCCTCATTCAGTAGACACACACAGTAGAAACTTTTATACAGCCAGACTGCGAACATACTCTTCTTGTTATCTTATTGCAGGGGTTCCATACTGTCACCTCCTTATTCAAAAGTTTCATACCTCCTAGGTGTTTGTTGTGGGCAGCTCCTCACAGCACCAGCTCTTTCTTCTTCACAAAGCAGCCAACTGACTCCAGCTCCCTTCTCAACCAGCCAACCCACTCTTTTATAGCACTCTTCTTCTCATGGTYRCAGCTCTGGCCTGTTAAAGTCAGGCCTGTTCCTAATCTTTGGTAATTGGCCCAGCTGCAACTCCTTAGGGGTAATATTGCTTTCTACACTATCTTTATTTTCTTATATTCTATCCCCCTACATACTCTCACTAAAAACAGGCTAAAAAATTCCACTGATGTCCCAGGAAGATGATCAATCCCCATAGTTCACATTTTGACAACAAGAATCTAAATAACCAGGTCATATATKAGCAGGACTGGCTTTGAAAAGAGGTGAAGAAGATGATAGCAGAAAAATCTGCACTGGCTCAGTTCCAGTGACAAGGTGGCTTTTCCATGGCCCCATTTGCACTGACTGGTTCAGAGGGTAGAGAAAAGTCAGTCCCACAGCCCCTGTATTACACAGCCTGCACCCCTGCCCACTCCCATCTACCTCTGCACCTGTGTGGACAAACCACACTAGCAGGAGGCTTCCCCAGTACAGAGATGAGAGCAGAGAGGAAACCCGGTGGGGACAGCACTTTCTTGTCTCACTTTTCCCTGGGCAGTCACACAGTGCCCCCTGGGTAGGGCTTGGCACAGGAGAKGCAAGGAAAAAGGGGGACAGGTACTTTTTGGGTGCCGGCATGGAGGTGGCAGATCCATGAGATATCYCTGCAGAGAGGAGGATTTGCGTGACCTCAGGGCTCCCAGCTGGCCATGGAAGACAACACTTCAGTGAGCAGCTTTGTTGCTAACACAAAATTGATTTTTTTATGACCCAGTAGGAGGACAAAAYAATACATTTAATTTTCAGCTTTGGGGAAGAAAACCACATTTGTCTGCTTTACYGAGGTCACTGAGCCTACCTTGCTTGCTGAGGCTGTGAAAAAATAAAACAGCTGTGTGCAGTGCAATGTGACAGAATACCAAAGAGATCCCTCTGACAAGAGCAGCAAGGAGGCAGCTCCATCATCATGTCTGCCCCAGACACATGCAGCCCATTTGAATCACCCTTTTTCTGCAGCTTAGGCAGCCACTGACACCAGTGAGGTTAACTGCTAGCAAGTCAATTTGCATTCATGAGAAAAATAATGAGTGTATAGAGCACTCATTATTTTTGGTGGTGAATGCAGACCAAAAAGATGGGCAACTGACACAGCTGTTAATGAGTTGAATGAAACTGACTCAAACTCCACATTTTCTCAGCCAAATGTGCATATTACAGTGTATATCTCAAGAAGAAGATATAGTTCTCCTCTTAATTTGGAAACAAGGTACCAATATAAAATCTACCAGAACCTTAGTGAGTGTGGTCAGGAATCACAGATCCTTTATGAACTTCCGAGATAAGGCTTAGTCTCCCTTAAAATGAATAGTGCAAACAAACAGGCTTCATTCTGGACTGTCTTCCTGCATCACTTACCAGCAATTCTGAATACAACCCTTTATTACTCTAAAAATGACTGCAGATGGTTCCCAGAAATGGACTCTGGGAGGCATGAAGAATGCATCTCCTCCTTTTTAAACTGTATAAGGATCTTCCAGATTTGTAAACTGCTCTAGAAAAAAAAAAAAAAAGGTATGTGACGGTATTCACAGGGGTCTTAGGATGAGGGAAGAGATGAAGATATGACTCCATGTTTCAGAAGGCTTGATTTATAATTTTATGATATATATTACATTAAAACTGTACTAAAAGAATAGAAGAAAAGGTTTCATCAGAAGGCTAGCTATGCTAAGAATAGAAAGGAATGATAACAAAGGTTTGTGGCTCAGACAGAGAGCCCGAGCCAGCTGGGCTGTGATTGGCCAWTAATTACAAACAACTCCATGAGATCAATCACAGATGCACCTRTTGCATTCCACAGAAGCAGATAATCAATGTTTACATTTTGTTCCTGAGGCCTCTCAGCTTCTCAGGAGGAAAAATCCTAAGGAAAGGATTTTTCATAAAAAGATGTTTGCGACAAAGGTAGTCTGGGAAAATATGCCTGAGACAAATTTGAATGAAAGTTGATATTAACACTGTGGGTACAGTGAACAGGTAAAGAAAATAGAATGGATTTTGTAAACTCATTATTCTTTRACCTTAGCTTTGACAGTGTCTCTTTAATTCCTTGCACACCTGATGAGACACCTTTTCCTCTACGGAGATAATTCATATTAAATGACAAATTAGTTTGTTCTGTTGCTTCAGTTTTTATTTAAAATGTAATTCATAGGAAAATTCTATATTCCCTCTAGGTTTTATGAATTATAAACCATATACTAAATCCATTTTACTTAAACCAACAAATTTTCTCAAAAGATGGGTGTTCTTCCGCACTGTAAGAGTATCTTTAGCAGTTTCTAAGTAGGCAGATGATAATTACTCTGGGGTTTTTTGTCAAGTCTGTGAATCTGATGCACACTAATTAGAGTTTTATGTGCAAGCAAGTAAAACTTAATTCTTCAAMGTTCTGAACAGCTTGCCTAACACCTGGTGGTGATAAGCACCACTTCAATGTGCCAGGCTCCTCTAAGAACCCTTACGTTAATGGGGCCTCTGTTGTAACCCGAGCCTTCTCCTGTTGCCTAACAGAATTTGATGCATTCATTATAAATTGTGTTCCAGAGTGAGAAATCCCTTTATATTTATCTGTCTAATCTTTGTGTTTCACKCATGGCTAGACAGACTGAACAGACAACAGTGAGTGTTGTCAGACTTCTAGGAATATCAGCTGCATTTGTGATCATCTTCCTAATTCTTATTTTAAAAATAATATATGTAAGTATTAATGGAATGTAACAAAAAACTTGTCTGTAGTAACTGCATAGCATTCAGGAAAGTACTAGACCAAAATCTCACACTCTAAATTCTTTATCTAACTCAACTCTTTAATGATGTGGATGAAAATGGAATTAGGGTTTATTTTTCTTCTGAAGAGTAGTTCTCTGTACTCCTGTATTTGCAGTTGCTGTTCCACACCTTGATGCACTGGACAAGAAAAAACCGGGCAAAAATCACCCAAGGAACTGTCACATTACTATAATTATAACACTGAGAATTCAGGGTTTTTTTAAAATTGCTGTTACCCTTTTTTGTGTCCTTTCTTGTCTTCCTACAAGTTTACAGAAAACATTTTTAGTTCAACGTACATGATCAATGCCTGTCAAAAGCTTGTATGTCCACACAGTCAAAATTTCATCCATGTTTTTAACTGTAAAAGCATTACTCTAAGTCTCTGTCTTTAAAATGCTACCAGTTCAGTCCCTTGGACAGACTCCCTGACCAAGAACCTTCTGTAGATGTGTTTCTACTTCCTTAGAATGCCTCTATACATCATTCACATTTCTGCTCAGGAGATTAATTTCTTAATTGCATACAGAAACCATTGTTTGTGCTCTTCATGATTACAAGAGAAGACATCTATTTCACAGATATTTTAATGGTGCAGTTTTTTGAAGTAGTATTCTGTTTATTTTTACCATCATATTGTACTCAAACTAGAAGAAACTGAAAACCATTATTTTCAATTAAAAATAAGTCAAGTTTTGAAGACTTCTCTCAAAAATTAGGAGGCAGAGTATAAAATCCATTATTTAACTCTATAATGACGTTTTGCTCACATCCAGGAACTAGCTGAAATTTTCTGTAGCTATTTGGCTGGCTGCAATGAGCATTTTGTTCACAGACAAAAAGCAGTTGCTTTTCCAGATTCTGCTGGATAAAATCTGCCCACTGTTTGAATTATTCTGAGTATCATACAGATGTAAGCATTACAGAATTATTTCAGATTTTCCATCTTTATCTCTGATGCGTTAGAAGTTTTTCAGCCTTTCCCCTCAGTCATGATATGACTGCTATCAGAAAAGATTCCATACAGTTATTCCGCTATGAAAATTTTTACTGAGGCAAATACATGGAACACAGACTGAAGATACAGAATGAAAGGTGGGACAAAACACACAGGAGTGTCTGAAGGTGCCTGCATTGAAATGTTGAAAATTCACAATTTCTTGCTTCTGGAAAGTTTTGCCATTTATTTCTCTCTCAGAGCTGTATGCACTCAGACTCTTCATGGAAAACAAAGATAATAATAAATGCCTTGCATTGCCTTCTAATAATAAAGACCTTTTTCCTTATATCACCTTCTAAGCCGACTTACTTTTCTACCTAAAGGTTTGGCATGTTTCACAGTCTTTAAAATATAATGTYGCATCTGCTCACATGCCACGTATTCATTTAAACTTTTTAATAAACATAAAAGATAATAAATTATAATGAATAGGGGCAAAAATCTATAATTTTTATGAAAATATGGGTGTAACACCAAATTWCAAAAATATTACACAGTTATGCTTCTTTTCTGAAACAATGGGGTCCCTCTAGATAAGATACATTTTGCCATGACTCTCTTAGCTGTTTAAGTGATCTGCTGGGTGAAGTCTCTGACTAACTGCTCATTCTTATGAATATAAACCCTACAGTAGAGTTCAGTTCAGCTCACCTAGAGTACTGGGGTGGGATTTTTGCATTTGGATGGATGAATGACTAGTTTTAGAGTAAATGGGATGTCTGATTTGAGAAGCTGCATTCTGCAGGATCAAGGAAACCAAGAACAAAGGATGGGTGTAGCTTAACTTCCTCTTGACAGGCACCTTTGGTCAGGGCACTGCCCAGGGTTGGGCACTGTTTGAACTCAAAGTTCCATTCTGCTTCAGGACAACTGAACCAACYTCATCCAGCAGAGTGATCTAAATCCCCTGAGCACAGGAATGCCAGGACTTTGTTTTCCAGCCACTTGCCCTTACTCAGTTCAGCCCCACAAGAATAACACTGAATATTCACTGGGGAGAAGGGGCCTTGTGTCCCCCTTGCACTGTGTCTGTGTGAGAGGCAGGGGAAGGGAATTCGTACCCCAGGCTTGTGGAATCTGTTGCTRCATAGCCACCCTGCTTTGGTGATGTGGGTAACACTGGGCAGAATCAGCTTTGAGGGCAACTCAATGTGAGCAKAACAGCCAGGACTTCAGGTGCAGGTGGGGATACATGTGAGAGGCCATAACTAACCATTCAGCTAAGGTAAGAGGATGAATGAGCCCTGAATAGATGAGGATTACAGCAGGATGGAGACACCTGAAGATAATGAAACCGCTAAAGATACCTGTGCCATCTCATTGGGGTTAATAGGAGGACAGTAAGGAAACCAGTACATAGGAGACTCTAGGAGGAAAGCTTTGACTTCCTTTRTTTTATGAGCACCACCCGGAAATAATGCAATATTCCTTTCTCTTCTCTGTGGTTGTGAATGGGAGAGAAAAGTGAGAAGTTTTTTGTAATCATCTTGCCAATTCTTATTTTAAAAATAATAAATGTAAATGTATTAATGYAATGTAATAATAAACCTGTCTGTAGTAATTGCATACCATGCAGGAAAGTACTAGGCCAGAATCTCACACTCTGAATTCTTTATCTAACTCAACTCTCTTAGGATGTGGCTCAAAATGGAATTAGGGTTTAGCCTGCTCAGCAACAGAATGAGAAGTAAAGAAAGCAACTCTAGTTTTGTTCTTTATAATTTCTGGGGGGGGAAGGGAGCTAGTGAGGAAGCAGAGCAGATTTGATTTGCATATCTGCTGAAGAAGTGGTGGGCAGAGTGGGAGGACAGTGAAACCTTTTTTATGTTTCTGAGATGAAGAGAGCTGTGAAAACTTGAAACTTTGTTTGGTTCATTTGGTCATTATTGTATTGGGCACAGAATAAATCTAAAATATTCTATTTTATTGGGCAAGGCACTTAAAGAGACCAATGCAGTTTTTAATTAATGCTGTTATGTTCTGTGTTTATTTGTAATTGCTGTGTTTTCTGTCTTAGTATTCAATATGAGTGTATTGCACAACTTGCATTGTGGTTAATGCTTAAAAAAATCTAAGAAAGGACCATAAGTGGGATATTTTTATGAGAGGAGCATGAAATTAGTGACAGGAAATGCCTTTCTAATTCCTTTTTCTTTGTCCATTCTTTTTTCCCTTTTTTTTTTTTTTTTTACAGGGTTTGAAGACATTAAAGCAGTGGCTTTTGCACGTGTTTTCTATGACAAGTTTCTCCTTATGTCTCATTTAGTCCAGCCCATTGAGACTGGAGGTAAAATACATGAAACATCCCATTTGAGGATCAGTGAGACAAAGCAGCAGTGCCCATACTGTCTCTTACAGCAGCAGTAGAAATGCCAATGGGAGAAAGCAGAAGAGGCCAGTTCCCTACAGTCCACAAGACTTGGTTAAAAGGTGTCAGAAGGTAACATACATCACTGCCTGTTCCCTTTAAGAAATTTATCTTCTCCTTTTTAAGACTGTGGTTTTCTTTTAAATTAGTTATACCAAGTGCTCTCTAGTTCTAGCATTGCAAGATGTAGAGAACTTTACTTCTGCATTGACCTTTCCACTACCCTCATAGTTTTGTAAATTTTAGTCCTTTTTCCTTTCAGACTTCTCATTTCCCTTTTAAACAGCTTCAACCTCTTGAATCTTTCCTTAGAAGACTGCTGTGACATCCCCTAAATAATTTTAAAAACCTAAACCTGAACCTTGTCTAGCTCTACTATATTTTTCTTGAGGACCYAGAAATTTTAAGTTCACAAGATGAGGAGTTTACATAATGGTGAAATTATGCTCCTTGTGTTATTTTCAGCACCTTTATTGTAAATGATGTGCATTTTGCTGACTTCATTATGGGGGGCTTATACTGAACACTTTTAATGAATTAGATATCTTTATTTTTTCCATTCAGTTTTGTGAACTTCTTCTGGAGTTCTTCACTGCCTATTGTAAGAGCTTGGCATAATTTTCATATGTGTGGAGTTTTTCTCTTACCAGATTACTGGTGAAGAATATAAATAATTCTCATAATAGTCCCTACTGAAATCCACTGCCAATATTTTTCCGCTCTGTAAAAGGTTAACCTTTATTTTCCAGCCTTTATCCATCTTTGAGTAGATAAAAGGTCATTTTCTGTAATCCTATGGCTGTGCAAGGTTGCAGTTTTTGCATACCTTTGCCATGTAATCTAGTCAAAGACTTTTTGGAAATTCAAGTGTACTATTCCCTTTGCCCATGTCATAATTCCAGCAGGCCAGGGATGATAGGACACCCCTTCACTCCAGCCGTGCTGACACTTTATCAATAGACATTGTTTATCCATGTGTTCAACAATCCCTTTCTTTTCTATAGACCTATTCCATTTTCTCTTGAGTCAGACTCGCTGCTAAGCAGCTCCCAGGCTCCCCCTCCAGCACATGCTGTACTTCAGTTACTACTGCAGAGCTACAGCCAATAGTTCTGCAGGATTATGTCTCATTTCCTCCTGAACACTTGGGTGAATGTCATCTGGTCCTGGTGACTTATTAACATTAAATTCTTCTGATTAGTCTAAAAACTTTGGGAATGCCTGCTCCAAATCACACAATCTCATCTGAGCTCTCTCTTATAAAAGTTATAGATTATKGGAGCCTTACCAAGACTGAAGTGAAGAACCTACTGAGTTTCTTTGTTGTTGCTCTTCTGCTCTCAGTTGCTCCTTATTTCCAGTGCTCAGACAGTCCCACCATTTTCCACCCAGACTTCCAGCTTGTCTGATAGAGATGTTTGACATCCAGAAGATATACAGCACCTTCTGAGATGATCTCTTCTCTCCTGTAAATGTTTGAGTTTTTGAAAATATCAGTATTATCACCTTGGCTGGGGTCCAAGATAATATTAATTTCATCATGTACTTATCTTCCCTGTGACACTCATGATTTTATTGGCATCTCTCATATTATATCTCAGGGGAACTCCTGGCTCAATAGCCTTGCCTGTAAAGCAAATCCTTCCTTTCACACACTTGTGCACTCTCATCCTTCTCTGGGCTTCCAATTGGAGATCTTGGTCTCCTTATCTATTCTCCTTTGCCTCATTTGAATTCTTTTGTGCAGTTTGGGATAATTTTTGTCTGGATTGTAATGTGCAAAGCTGAACATCCTGCAATCTTGTTTGTTTTCTGGCAAATAAATTCTGCAATTYTGTTCAGTTTTTTCCCAGAGCTCTAGGTTTGTAACAGACCCTGGCATGGGCATTTGAAACTCTTTTAAATCATATATGCCTGTCCTCACTCCACATTCAAAAAGCATCCCTTATTTTCATTTGGGGTTTTGGGAATAAAAAACGTGCATGCACACGAGGAACTATGCCCATCATGGTTATTCATACACAGTTAAACTTACAGCTGAACTGAGTTAGGTGTTCACTATCTGTCAGGACAAAAACTTGTCAGAAAGCTAACTCTGCAAATGAAAAGGGTGCAATTTTTCATTGGATTAAGAAACTTAATCATAATCCAAGAACATTGCGCTGTCAGGCATGCTAGAGCAAGAGAGTTATGCAACCACAATCCTGGGAAGAAAGGGCWTGAAGAGCTCTGGGAGGCAATGAGCCGTGGCCAGACTACACCTGGCCTGCACACTGACTCGCTGCAGGTGGGACACAGGCAGCCACAGATTGATTGCAGGCTTGAGCTGGATGGATGCTGCAGCCTGGTGCATTTTGGACAAGCTGGGTTTACTGCACACTTGCATAGCAGCTGTGTTGGGCGTCTGTGCCCTGGTGCTGGCAGCAGGGGGCTGCGAGGGTGGCCTTCGTGAGGAGAAACCAGGACCTGTGCCTGCATTGGGCAGAGATAGCTCCAAATTGTTCCAAAACTGAGGCACCACACGACAGACAGCTGAGCCTCTTCACCATGCTGGTGCCACCTCTACAAAAAAATATTTAAAAAGGGGTTAGAAACCTGCAGAGCAGCAGACAGAGAGAGGATGTGAGAGAAACAGCCCTGGAGACACCTGGCTCAGAAAAGGAGAGGAAGGAGGTGCAAAGACTCCCCTACAGCCCATAGCACACAGTGGAGCAGATACTCACTGTGCAGCCTATGGMGTTCCCCATGCCACAGCTCGTGGATACACCCTTGGAGAAACCTGCAGCTCATGGAGAGCCCACGTKGGAGCAGATTTCCAGGAAGGAGCTGCAGACCCAGGATGGAGCAGTCTGTTTGTGAAGGRCTACACCCTAGTGGAAGGACTCTTGCTGGAGCAGCAGGAAAGTGTGAGGAAGAAGCAGCAGCAGAGAGAAGCAGTCCTGCACAGACTGCAACCCCCTGTTCTCCATCTTCTTCATCCACCTGTCCCACTTGGGTAGGAGGAAGCAGAAGAGTCAGAAGATTGGGAAAAAGGATTGAAGTTGAAGCTGGGAAGAAGGTCTGGAGTGGAGGGGAAGGTGCTTTGGTTTTGTCTTTCTTTTTTTAATAGGTAATATATGAAATCAATCATCTCCAAGTCAAGATTGTTTTGCCTGTGACAGTGGCTGCAAGGGATCTCCCTGTCTTTATCCATGAGCTTTCTCACATTTTCTCCTTCTGTCATGTTGAGGAGAGAGAGTAAGAGAGCACCTGGGTAGGTGTCTGGCAGCCAGCCGAGGTCAATTATTCAGTTGCAGTTATGATATTCCATTAATTTAGTTGATAAAAAGTTCAAACTGAGCTGGCAGTGCATGCTTGTAGCCCAGAAGGGCTCTTGTACCCTGGGGTGCATCAAAGGAAGTGTGGCCAGCTGGTCAGGAAAGGTGATTCTCCCACTGCAGCAACCTGGTCTAGTAGAAGGTGGACCTTCCTAATGCAGAGGGGTTGAAACTGGAGGRTCTTTAATGACCACTTCCAACCCAAACCATTCTATGATTCTGTGATTTCTCAGTGCTTTCCAGCRTCTGGGAAACAAGCAGGGCAGTAGGATCTAGTCACATTTTTAGAAATCTGACAATCATCAAAAAATATGGCGTAAAAAGCACAGAAAAATGCAACAAGAAATTACAAGAAATGGTCAGTCTGTACCAGATAATAAAGAAGACRCAAGATTTTACTTAGAAAAGAAGGTGATGTAAAGTATCATGGACGTGGGAACTGCCACCAGCAGCACTGTGCTCTGCCTCTCTCTTCCCACTGCTAACACAGCTGCAGTCAGAGTCATCTGCTGGGGCACCCACCCTGCAGCAGTGCTGGACAGGTTTCCCTGGGGAGAACCAGGAATGGGCTGGGAAGTTCCTAGGGGTCTGCATCTAGGGATGGGAGCCCTGGGATGCAGTATATCCTCGTTCCCGCTTGCACATTGATGCAAGGGTTCCTCTGCGGGTGTTCAGAGCAGAGTGTATCACAAATAGTCCACATGACCCTGATAACACAGAGTAGGAAAGTTTGACAAAGAGGTGGGTGTTTCTTGACCYTACAGAGTTCTTTATTCAAGCAATAACTTTATTATTGCATAGTTTGCAGAAACTTTGGACTCAGTCCAAGCATTTGGCATTTTTCCAGCTGGAGGGTTTGTTGTAATTGCACTTTCCTTGCAGTTGTGGGTATGGTAGGGGTGTGTTAGTTATAAGTCTGTGCTGTTTCCCTCTCTTTCTAATCTTCTGTGTGCAGCTGTAGTAAGAACAATAACAAGCTCCTTGAAAAGCTGCAGTTAGGTAGGGACATTCTCTTCACATTTCTGCAGAGTCTGTTCTTTGGTTCAGCTACTACAGGACATCGGCTTAAAAATACATGACAATACAACGACTGCAAAGCATCACTTCAAACAAACAAGTGAAAGAATGATTTAGCTCTGTGAAACTACTGTGTTTAGCACAAAAGAGCTAACAACAATAATATGAAACTGCAGGTGCTGAATTTACATTGTTCAGGTGAAAAGCCAAAAAACCTTACAGCCATCCAGAGATACCATTGTACTCACTGARGATGGTGAAAAGATTTTCATGCATTTCAGTATGAAGAAAATGCAACTTGGCCATGTCAAATATGATAGGTAATTATCACTCCATGTGAAAAAATGAATTTGCAGCCTACTATCCTGTAGCATTAAAAAAAATGCACTGCGCTCTGAAAACTTTAATTAGTTCTTTCCTTTTTACTCATTTGACAGCTGACTATACAGCAGTTACTGTAAGATTATTTTAATTGATAATTCCTTTTTTACTAACACTGAAGATTAGTGCAACTCCAGTATTCTGCTGATCATGCTCTCTCTGGAAACCTGTTTCAAATTGGCTTCCTTCTTTCTTACACAACCATTGAAGAMAATGAGATAGTAAATCCCAGCATTCGTATGCCTGTAATATGTCCCAGTGAGGGCTCCCCGCTCAATCTCAGATTGTTMTTCCTTGTGTGTGTTATGATATCATGTTTCATTTTAAGTAAATGGCAAAATATTCCAGATTCACGAAGGCAATGGATGATACTCTGGGAAAAATCTGGAGCCTGTAAGATTAGAGACTATAGGCTGCTTCCTTTAAAGACATGGATAGACATGCATTGGGTAAGCCAGGGAAAAGCAGGATGGCAAGTGATGACCTTAAGACTACGTGGTTGAGTGCTTTTCTGGGGAACTGAACCATCCTCAGCCCCAGACTGCTTTTATGATTCTAGACATTTTTTACATTTAACCTGCTGTCTTGGCCAATAAATGAGCCTCACACTTTGAAAATCTAGGGCCTTGATGTAATTATTTTTAATAGAAATCGGAATATTTTGTGTGTTGATAATTTTGGTTTTCATTTCTCTGCCTCTGCTTATAGAATGAGAATAATGATACCACATAATGTAATAGTCACAGTAATTAATGGAGRTAACTATAATAATGCTTTTGAATTACTTAGCTTATTCTGTTAACAGCAATCATGAAAACTCTGTAAAGAAAATGCAATTTCTTTTTAATCCAAACCATGGTCTGAGATAGGGAAGTACTGAAAAATGTAGGTAGAGTTTCATATTATTAAAGACAATCACAATGTCTGTACACTGAAAGAAGAAATTAAAATTGCTCAGAGATCCTCAATTCTATCATCCTATAGGTTCCAAATGTGACTTCTATTTTTTTTCTTTTTTTTAATTCTCCAATTCTAGACCTGATATTTAACTTTTATTCCTAGTGCTCGTTCAATCACTTGAAACTCTGAAAAAGCAGATAGTAATAATAAGAGGCTATGCTAAAAAGAAACACAAGTTTGGAAGTTTTTTTCTGATACCAAGATGTGTATGTTAGTTATTACAGTGTCTTTCCTTCTAATTTTTTTCATCCTTCCAATGCTTTTCTGCCTTTCAGATTACTAATCTGCTACTTCCTAATTCCTTTCTAGCTTCCAAAGACTCTCAGTGAACTTACACACAGCAGTATTTTGTTTTGCTGCGCTGCAGAAAATAGGGTGCTTTGCTTGCAGAGCTAAGAACATTCTTCTCTTAAAGAGATTTAAAAGGCAGTCAATCGTTGTCAAGCATAGCAAAGGGTGCTTTCCCAACTCTAATTAAGTTTGGTATCAGATTCTTCCCTCATTTAGCCATGTTTCTCAACAAATTCAACCGTTATAGGCCCTGAGCATATAAAATAAGAAATAAAATACTGAAAAAACAGTAAAAATTGTGTATAATCCACCTAGCAGCCATGCCTGAGGTCATGTGGGATGGCACAAGAAACTAAAGGAGCTCTGCCTGTTAGGATCCACAATTGCAGAGGATGCAGAGTCCTGCCAAGTTTCTGTCCCCACAACAGAAAGGAGGATCCCTCCCTGTACCTGCACAATTACTGACCCGCTGATGTGCCTGCACCTTTGTTCCCCCTCTGTCACGCTGCACTAAAGGCATCTGAAAGGCTTCAGTCTGAAAGAGGCAGGTAGTGAAATTTTACATGAGAAACCTTTGCTTTGGACTTCCTTTGGGACTGGTAACTCATGAAAATATAATGTTATTCTAAGATAATCTGACTCAAAATATTCTTGAAAAAGAAGCATTTTTATGTAATACTGCTAATCCACTCATCCTRAGCAGCTAGCCAAAATTGGTGGAGTTACAAGTTACTCTTTGTAGAAGCAAAAGTGATTGGCAATGTGTTTCTTTTTTATTGTTCTCATTATTTCCAAACAGGCATCAAACCCATATCTTTGCATTGAGGAAAAGGAAAGAAATAAAAATTGGTTATTCATTAATTTTGAGTTTTCTTTTGGTCTACACTCCCCCCTTTACTGCTAGCTGAAATCATGCCCTAGAGCTGGAATCAACCTTTGACTTCTGTCAACTTCACTGTTCCACTGTGTTCCTCCTTCTCTTGAAAGATCACAGCTCTACCAATGATAGCACTCACATGAAGTCCTTCTGCTTTCTGCAGTCAGTTTTTTGYATTCCAATAAATAAAAGCGATGCCAGAAAACCTGATTTTGACTGAGAGTTGACAGAGATAAATCCCCACATCACATAAATTAGCAGAAGCCATCTAAAACGTTTCAAAATATGATATGACAAGCTTGCATTTATCTTACAGTAAATGTAGAAATCATAGCACCAAAAATAAACTTCACTGGCATGTAGGTTTCACTTTTATCATAGTCATTAGATCAGAAAGACACCTCAGTTCCCAAATAACATTACTTTTAAGTTGCAGTACCACAGAAGTAACCGTTTTTAAAAGCCAGTCAAGTAAAAAAAAAATTCAGAGTAATTAGCTAAGCAGCTGTGTCTGAGACAGGAGATTCAATTAGAAATTTAATTATGCATAGCTTGTTTATACTGATATGAAAAAAAAAAGATTCAGTCCAACCTTGGAAGCCTGTGGCTTTTGTTAACATTCCTGTCAAGACAACTTTGAGAATAAAGGCTTTCACTCAGCAAACAAAATCTTTTTCTGAGTAGTTATTATCACACTTCGGGTAGTGGAGCTTGTAAGCCATGATTCTGCACACCAAGTGACTGATAGAGATATAGAAGTAGCCTTCAGAAACGCTCTGCTGGGAGTGCTGCTTGATTTTGAAATCAATTAAGGAGCAGTAATTAAGAGCAAGATCAGGAAATTTTTTTTAGCTATCTGAGGAGGTGAAATGGTATCAGAAGACACCCCTTTTCAATCTGCCTGTGAAATGATTACAGTCCCAGTATTTGTTATCTCTTGAGAAAGTGATCAGCTCTGTTCTAGCAGGGCAGAATTGGGTACCCCTGCTATTACACCTTCTGCCACCACAGAAGGATGCCAAACAAAAAGAAAAAAAATGCCCTTTTCAGGTGTAACAGTGCAAATATTTTTGTGGATGTTACAAAATTTGGATGGTCACTTGCACATTTCATCTCAGCCATTTTAGTTTCCTAACTGAAGTGCCTGTTGCTTAGGGTCTTACTTTACAGCAAGAGGGAGAAATTTGTTTAAAGAGTGATTCAGCCAAGCCAACTGCAAGCCTATTTCTATTTAGTGATTCGAGAATATTTGTTGGACAATTCATTTAAGGGTCCAAAGCTTTTTTTGAAYACATTTATTATCTCCAGAACTGTCACAGGGCTGATGGAAGTTCATATTATTCACACAGATAGATGAGTGCTTTGTGAGTACATTGAGCCCTCAAACAATCAGATCACACCTCTTGTTATTTTGCATAGTAGCACTTTTCCAGGGATATAGGACAGCCTATTCTTGGTCCTGAAGCAATATTACAAACAAAAATTATTACATTATATTATGTTAATGTTATGTAAGACAGATTGACTGTAGTTTTGTTATTCTGTGCTATTTCATCCAGTCCAAAATTATTAACCATTATTCTTTCAGATGATCCAAATTTGTGTTAGTTATTTTGCCTAGCAACTCATATATTCAGAACTTACAGATGCATGTAGAATATTGACATTTTTACTTTAAACTAAGAACAGAAATTGCTGTGTAAGATTAGTTATCTAAAATTTACTCAAGTGTCATGCATTGTACTGAACATTTACAAAGTGACTTGATATTTTCCGGCCAACTGTACAGGATCAAATGCACCACTGGTACAAGAAGGTCCAACTCTGATTGTTTCATAAGCATTCCATTCATTTGCTTGCAGAATAGTAAATGTAGTCAAGGAATTTCAAAGGGTTAAGAGACCATCAGCAAAGTGGGACCTGAACACGCATTTTCTCATAACCCTATTATGTATGAAAAATTGACTATTTTTCATAATACAGTTATGACACTTCAAGATATGTTTATAACTTACAGTGCATATAAATTGCCACTAAGTCTTTCTTCTTTTGTAATTGCTGTCCAATATAATCTCAGGTATCATAAYATCTCCCTCTATTTCAAGGGACAAATTCAAGTGCAGAGGTACTTAAAGTGGAAATGAGGCCTTCTTTATTCTGAACTTTTTTGTTATTTTCCTCCTATGGACTGTGCAGCACAGAAACCTTTTGCACACCTGGAGATTTTCTTGTTGTCCACCATGGCTCTCTTGGCAGGCTAACAGCCTTAACCACTCTAGTTACTAAGATAATAAGATGAATTAGGAGACAACACTGTAATTACAGTAAATAAGTGCATCTACACAGAACTTCACATCAACTTTGGTGTGAAACAAGAATGGCAGACCACAATTTAAACTTTCTATGGTGTCTGTATATGGAGGAACACAAAGRGAACACATTCACCCAAAATCAATCCAAACTCATCCAAAGAGCAATGGAGAGATGGAYAAATTAACTATTGACTCACACAGGCTGCTTTGTGACTGTGGCCATTAYCAGTGACAGGCTGGACAGTCAAGGGCAAAGCAGAATTGATTGCTTGGTCYTTCCTAGTACATTGATAGACATAGGTCTAATAAAAATGTCTAATAAAAGCATCTCATACATCATCAAATTTTGGGTCTCTTCTTKGGGAATTAAATTAGGCAGCTAGCTTAAAAATCTCTATGGCTCAGAAACAGTGCTAATAAAGTACAGAAATATACCCATAGAAACAGGAATGCAACTTCAGGAGTTGAGTTAAATCCCTCTTTGTTATCTGAATGTCTTTGCTCATCTGAGTCAAGTAAGGCTCACAGTGACTGAAACAGGTTGTAATACAGTTGCTGAAATTAGTTCTGCAAAATAAGTTACATGGATTTCATCCAGCTTCCAAGAGAGATGTGTCTTCATCCCAAAATAAATCATCACTGCTTCTGCCACTAACAGGCATCTGTGCTGGTATTTTCAACAGAAGAGCTGAAGGCACTGCCAGCAGATAGGGAATGGAATCTTTACTGCTCCTTAGGGTTGTCATTTGGGACAGGTACAAGACATGTGCAGTGGTAGGGAGCAAGGAGTGCCTGCATGTACTGCCTGAGAGCCTCAGCTCCCACTAACTCTTCTCATGGCCTTATGGCCATCATCTGTCCTTCCACAGCTTTCATCTCTCAGGTGCTTTGAGCAATGTGTGTGTGTGTGTGTGTGTGTGTGTGTGTGTGTGTGTGTGCGCTTGCCTCACATTTTTTAAAGTACCAAAGAATTCCTTCCCCTTTTCTTTCAAATGGATTAAAAAATGAGATGAACCTGCTAAATTATTTATCAGCACATATTTAAAAGGTATTCTTGCTTCCACTACTGTCACTGGGCACAAAGCCAGGTTCCTGAGCCTTTTTTCAGGAATGGTTGACTTCCATCTGGGGTGAACAGTGTTTTTCTAATTASTGACCTGTTAGTGTGGTGTGTATTATAGATTTCATATTCTGTATGTATTCATTTTGAAGAAAGAATTAGAGTATAAATTGCTTAGCATATTTCAGGTGTGTATTCAGGAACCTTATTCTACTATTTAAATCCAACAATACCAAGCATGTAATGCTGTCATTATTTGTGTCCAGTGTATTGTTCATTCACTTTTTGTGCTTTTGAGATTTCATTCAAGATTACTACAGTTCTTTTAATCAGCTTTTAAATTGGTACTTCTGCCACCCTTACTAGGAAAATTCACGTGATCTCTAATTCAAGGGATTGAATATACTGAACAGCAAATAATTAACTGCTGTCCTCAGAAACAACTAGAAATAGAYTTGTGTTAGCCTTCTCTGAGAAGCAGTCTCTGACAAGGTTCCTCTTCAGCAGCTTAGAGCATTCCTATCCCAAAACCCAGCTGTTAATAGACCTTGCTAAAATCAAAATTTAAGTGCTCCGTATGTTGCAGTAAAATATGGATAAACGAATACAGTGTACAGTAAACCTATAATAAAAAAGAGCTGAAGATTCTTAGGCAATTTACTTAATTTATCATAAAATTTATTATTATTATCATTATTATTGAAAAAATAGCTCTTTATTACAAGAACCARAGGACTAATTCTTAATTTGCCAAGTTTCATCTGGTTGTCAGGGTGAAATTCCTACAGAGGCTTTGATCAGCACCAGCTTTTAACTCTCAAAAGCAAAATAACTGAGATGTTTCCTAGTTTCATAGTATCACTGCAAAAAAAAAATTATACTGAGGTCATGTATGAAGGACAAAAGTTTTGGTATCTTTGTGAGGTTCTCCATCTTTTCACAAGTGTGCCTTTTTTAGGCCACCAAAAGTAGTCAGCTTTACAAACACAAGGAGGGTTTACATACAATCTGGAAAAAAAAAACCCAAGCCAAACCAGTCTGTGAATTAAATGCACTTATTTTAGTAAGTCTACGAACTTCTGTACCCACAGGAAAAATACACATCCAAATAAATATTAAAAAAAATCAAATTCTTCTCTCAGAGATTAAAAAAATTTGATAACTTTATAATATTTATTTTATCTGTATCCTCATCCTTATTTTTACAACCTTGTGTTCTCAAAAACAGGTTTCATTTTCACAGGCGCTTCTCAAGTATACCATTTCCAGCAGTTAAATATTTAATAAGAAATGTCAAGGCTACAGTGTTAAATGYTGTAACCTGCTACCACTATATTAATATTCCTTTCATCAGGCAACAGTTGCAAAAAATTAGATTTTTTTTCATGGTCTTAGATTGAAGATCTAAAAGGCATAGTACAATTGGAACTAATTTATTTTTTAATCTGTAGTGTAAGTGAAAACTGAGACAGTTATCTCTCATAGGCCTATGTTTCCATCACAATAATCATCAGGGCTGACAGATTCAGTTTTGCCTGYGCTGGGGATCCGAACAGCTTACAAGCTCTTCATCCTGACTGGAGTACTTTTGCAAACCAAAGTGGAAAAGCCTGTATCTGCTTAGACTTTGATACCTCAAGCCACTGCAGTTCAGGTTGAACTGATATTGCTTCACAGTTTTCTTTACCAGTCTAGTGGAAAAAATCATATGGTATTTCCTGGTGTTGCAACAGCTCTGTATTACAACAGAAGTTATCTCCAACTACAAGTGTGTGTCAGTAAAAAGGAAGAAGTAAGAAGCAATAATTCTATTAGTTTSTCAAAAGACCCTCTGATGGACTTTTTACAAGGACAAGTAGTGATAGGACTAGAGAGAGTGGCTTTACACTGAAAGAGAATAGGTTTAGATTAGATATTAGGAAGAACTCCTTTACTTTGAGGGTGGTGAGATACTGGAACAGGTTGTCCAGACCTGYTAGTCTTGCATGTCCACTCACTGCAAGTGGTCAAGGCYAGGTTGAACAGGACTTGGAGCCTGTTCTAGTGGAGGRTGTCCCTGCCAGTGACAGGGGGTTTAGAACTGGGTGAATTTCAAAGGCCCCTTTCAATYCAAACCATTCCATGATTCTACTRTTGCTCAGCTGACTCCAAACTAGCCCTTCTACACAATGGAAATGATTGCAGTWGAAATATACTGTACCATGCCTGTATGTGYGCAGCCTGATCAAACTCAGGAAGCTCTGTGGGYAGGTTTGGTGGTTTGCTTGCATATGAAGAAAACAAAATTAGTTTTTAGCAGCTACTGCATCACCAGCTGTTTCTTMATTTCTTTCAGTATTGAAGCCTAATGATTTGGTTTTGTCTGATATAAAGGTTTACATTTTGTTCCTTGCTTTGTGTTGTGGGAGAGAGCTCTTAAAGCATTGGGATAAAATGACAGCATTGTGTCCTTATAGGAAGTTGGGAAAGTTTCCAACACACTGGCTAGTAAGCATGTAGGGCAGATAGCCACAGTGATGTCTCTTCATATGACACATTTTCTATTCTGATCATGTGGGAAATGCCCATCTTGGTCACAGTGGTTTGAGGGGGAGGTCATGCTGTTCTACCTCAGATCTTAAAGAAGTAACAATTCACRGATAGCCATTTATTCTGAATTGTGATTGTGAAGCTTTACATAGGTTTTACCAGGGTTTGAGATTGAGATAAGAATACTTGTTTTCTTCCTTAGTGATGAGCACCCTGACCCTCTGATTTCAARCTATCTTGCAGCCTTTGGGAAAGGATCTGCATTGCCTGAAGCCAGTGATATTTCAGGCATGTGTTGAGCAGCATGTCATGCTGTTGGTGAACTCAAGGGAGTCAGAGGAAGAGTGTCATCTGTTCAACCCTGCCTGCTACCCCTGCAATCTTCTGTCAGACTGACATGGATCATATGTGTTTGCATATGCATGGAGCCTGACAGATCCCAGACACAACAGAGCTCGTGCAGACTGAGCTTCAATGCATGTGCTGCAAAACCAGTGTTCAAAATGAGTCTCACTTCCAGGGCTTGCACAACTCAGTTGCACAGTGGATCCCACATGCTATAAACCTCTCAGGCTGTGCCTGCACACTATAGCACAAGCAAGCACTAGAGAAGTGGCTGTATGTCCTGGATTTGTGGACATGCAGACACTGAAATTCTTAGAAATCCTTRACAAAGGGCAAAACCCCAGTAGTTCAGAAGGTGATTCCTGAAAGCAGTAACCAGCTGCTGAACTTGGTAAAGCAAGAGTGTGCAATGCCTGGCAGAGCTGTGCTGCAGGCTAGGTTTATTAAGGGTCCCAATGCAAGCTCAGTTGTAATGCCAGACTGCAGTGTCATCGGGGAACGATGACCTCTAACATTTCAACAAAACCAATTTAGATTCTTAGATATTTTCAGAGAGCTTGGAAACTGTTTAAACATTATATACACTAAACTGAGAATAGGAAGTGTGAGGGGATGTATTGRACTGGAAACCCATGTAAGAAATGATGAGGATAGGCGTAACTAAACTTCCACTGATATCTCTGACCCATCTGGGTGGGGTTCTTCACTCTGTGCCAAATTGACCTGAACCTAACTTTATACCTGTCAAATGCCTTTTCAGCTGCATTTTTCTAACTGACCAGGTAGTCAACTGAGTGAAGCAGTTGACTCAGGAAAAATAACTTGCTATTGAACCCAACATTTCATTTTTCTATCCTGGAGAAGTTCTAAGTCCTAAGACTGAAAAATTCTATCCAAGAGCAAGAAAAGTCACYGTGGAATTCTCAAGCACTGCAACATACAGAGAAATGAGACCTACCAAAGCAAGCCAAGAAAAATAGTAGCAGGAGCCTAAAGATACATAGATTCCAGATTAAGTCAAAACCACACAGAGGTTTTCTTAACAAAAAACTCTGGAGTTTTATTTAAAAGCAGCTCATTAAACACAAATGTTGCAACAGAGTACATGAAAATGTATCCACAGAGGGACTGATTCAGCTTAGTTTGAAGTCAAAGAGAGGAAAATTGGAGACGGGGTATTTTGGAAAGAAAATCAAGAAATAAGATCACCCTTGGGGCAAGAAACTTGAGTGTAGGTTAGCCTAAAAATGCTGTAACAGAGAGAAAAGCCTCAGTTTTGAGATAGGCTCAGACAWCAGCCTTTCATCTGCCTCCCAGTCACTCTGTGTTTTCCATCTATGGCATAGCAGTTGTTATCCCATAACACGACTGGATGTTTGATTAAGCCAGAAATGAAGTTTAATCACCACATCACAGATAGTTTGATATTAGATACAACTCTGCCAGCAGCTCTTGCTCACATTTGTCAAAATTTTGCCTCGTGTTTTGTAGAGTCATGTCCATACAAGGTGTTGGCCAATAAAGGTGACGAAGTTTGCCATGATTTCAAAGGAGTCAGGATCTCCCCTATTTGATCACATGGCGGTGTATTCAGCATGACAGTGACAGTGAGGATACTTTAAAACTCATTTAGTATGTACAAGGAGTATTAAGTAACTAGCCAATGGTGAATGCACTCAACACCTCGTCTTTGCCAACACACATCTATCCTTCAAAAGACACACTCTTTTGCATAGTTTGGTTTCTAAAATGCTCATAGTTCTCTATTTTCATCATATGACTGGTAAATTAGTACTGTTTTACAATCTCTTAAATGGGCAAATAAAAACTATGTGCTTGAATSCTGCTCCACTGAAATTGATACAAAAGCTTCCCTGGATGTTGCATAATACTGGGATTTCATTCTGCCTCAGAGGCTGTATCTGAACATACTGTGTCTATCAGTTATGACTATTGATTGGAAGACAGTCAGATTTTTATTACCTTTAGCAAATATTTACATTCTCCAAATGGATAAAATCCATTGTTATTTCCATTAGGAATCTAGAACCAATATTTTCCTTAATAGATGAGTCAATGATCCCTTTAGCTCTGTATTTGACAACGGCTAATACTATATATTTGCAGAAAAAAGGTCAGGAAAAACCATTAACAGAACATATTTTTTCATGCTATAGCCTACCATAATATCCTGCTTATTTGCAATAAAGGAATTTCCAGGGTCTTGGTTTCAGTTAGACAATTGTTGAATGTTAATCAAAGAAAATTTTAGAAAATACAGTTTTAATTGAATCATAGAAACGTGGAGGCTGACTGGTCCATTCTCACTCAAAGGAGGACTATAACTTGTCTTACCTTTGAACCCTCCCTCATTATATAGGTCTAAACAGCAATTGTATTATTCTCTCAGCTTTTTCTTCTGGCTGGACAAACTCCCTGACATGCTCCTACCCCATTACCATGTTAGTGKCTCATACTCAACTTCACATTCACTGTTACCACCTCCACCATGAGCCCTTTTCATCAGCGCWGCTACCCAGCCAGTTAATTCTCAGTGTATGGGGTAATCCTGCTCCAGGTGCAGAGCTTTGCACCTCTGCTCTTACAACTGTAGGAAGTTTCTGTTAGCCCAGTCATCAAGTTTCCAAAAGACATCCTGGACTGAATCTCTATTCTTTGGCAGGCCACCCATTACCCTGATTTAGTGGATTGTTAGTAGTTAGTAGTAGGGAGGGGGATCACATTTCATCACATTTAGTAATTATAATTGTATTTTGACATTGTGCATCATAAAAGGGATATTGGAGCTTTTCCCAAAACATTTCAGTGTGAGAATACCAAAAAACTGTGAAACATATAAAGAGCAAGTAGCCTATAAAAAAAAAAAAATCTGGTGTGGCTTTGAAGTCACTGCCATCTCCATAGCTGCTTTCTACTCTCCTGTTTGTGCAGATCACCAAGTCAAAGAAGCATCAGTACACAGGTTGTGTTGCCTTGTTAGGCTAAGTTTGAGACAGGAGCAACTGCATCACATAGGATTGGAGAAGAAACAGACACATACTCACTCTGTGAGCTGAGCTGTAAGGGCTGTAAGTCCCTTGACTGCAAGACTAGCATGTGGGAAGTGAAAAGTCTAAAGAACAGGCAATGAAGTTGTTATTTTCTTTGGCTGAAGACAGAATTGGATGATCATCTAAGGCACAGAAGAAGGCCTTTAATTTTAACTAAGACTATTAATAGAAAATGCTGGACTTTGAAATAGWAAACCAGATTATAATAATATTTTTGTGGTTCTAAAAAAACAGTAACATTTCCATATTATGTTTTTTGCTTCTAAAATGGAATATCATGTATTATTACTTCAAAGATATRTTGAAAGAAGTAGTCAGTTATTAAGTACTGTGAAGAAAGTGTTAGCAATAGCAGGGCTATATGCCCACATCAACATGGGAACTACTGCCTTGTCTTATGCTAAGGTAYGGCCTTTGCATATCTGTGTATAGTCAGCCTGTCAGAACTCCATTAATAACTGTGTAATTTTATACAACAGCTTGTGATGATATGCACATGCTTACAGGATTAGGCTCTGATCTGGAATAAAGACTCATTAGAGCATCTGGAAGAAATGCAATATTKTTTTTCTATACAATAGAGGATTTCAATATTTCAAAATCTGGAATGAAACCAGGAAGTGTTAAGTCTTTTCACGGCAGGATGCCTCAGTTCTGTGGAAGCCTGTTAGCCTGACCCCCACATGTCTGGGGAATTGGCATTGCCAAGAAGCCATGAAGTAGAGAGTCCTTCCTTCCCAGCTCTCAGCACTCTGTCAAACCCAAGGCAAAGCAACCTGGAAGCTCAAGATCTCCTAGAACCAGCCAAACTGCTGTTAAGAGAACTGGCAGGCTCATTTGTCTTGGAAACCTGCCTAGATTCCATTGGAAATTGGTCAAAAATGGAAATTCTTTTGTGGAACATTTTGATTTCAATGAATGGCATACCCTGATGAAGAAATGTTTCATCAGAAATTTTCCAGCCAGATTGYTCTCTGTTGGAAGTAGATAAAGCTATTTTTATGGTGGGGTTTTTKGGGGGGTTTTTTGTTTGTTTGTATTTTAYTTTATTTTATTGTATTTTATTGTATTTTTAGGGTATTTTTTCCACTCTCACATGGTTTGGTAGGATCAGGTTAATGGGCAAAGCACTCTGAACATTCCATGGCATTTGATTTTGAGGTTTTTCTCCAGGAACCCCTCCCTCGAGCTGAAATCTAAGTTCCAGCTCCACCATGCAGGCTTCAGTCACTGAAATTGTTATCAAGTGAAGCTGACACCAGAAGATAATTAATTGATCTCTACTTCCACATTTCTTAAATGTCCATAAATGCTCTTAAGTTTARAACAGATAATTGAACTAGAAGCCTGCCTCTGATTAAAGACAGGCATTAATACCAGATTAGTCCTAAATACAGGAAAGGGATATTTCCTATGGAAATCCTGCTATATCTTTCTGTAAGCAGTTCTTATTCACTTAGGCAGCTTCTAATAGTGCTACAAGAAATAAAATCTTGTAGCCCCAAAAGCAGATTCAAAAATGTCRGATTTTCTGGTTATTTCAATTCTAAAATGGTAGTAAGTTAAAAAACCACGCAGTGACAGTAAAAATATTTTATCAGTAGGTGGGCGAATGTCAGACTAATGTCATTTGTAGCAACATTATGAAACCATTGAGAATTCTGTTAATGAAGAAGAAAGGTTTCTTCAAACACCACAAAGACTAAATATCTTTCCTCAGTTAATCATCAGAGGCCTCATTATGCTAAAGAAAAAATAAAATTATTTAGGTGAATGATCTAACCAAGTCAACAGGCCATGCAGATAGGAGAAATGTTGTGCCTGTAAAATGGTAGGAGGGTTGTGGGCTCTGTCTTTTTTCAGATTTTCAGGTGCAGTCTTGGCAGATRAGACCTGAAAAAACTTCCATGACACAGGTGCAGTGCTGCTGGAAGAAAAWGGCACTCAGTTGTGTAATGCCAAAATTCCTGTGCTGCTCCCAGCAGTCTATCCTGTCCTGGCTCGAGTAAAGAACACTGCTCCCACTGGCACTCCTGATGATGGAGTATTGTATTGCTAAATAAGGAGCTACAACTAATCTGTAAGAGCCTGTGAGTGTTTTAGAGAACAGGAATATCTTMAAAAAAAATCTTGACAGAGAGCAGAAATGATGTAAAAAAATCTACAACTTAAAGTTCAAAAAATCAGCTGCATAAATATAGGACTGGAAACTCTCAGCAGGGTGGCAAATCCACAGATGAGGATGTAGGGGTCATACACAGCCACAGAAAAGCATCAATAAATGAAATTGCTGTGGCAAAAAATGGAAGAAAACATCATGTAAGAGTACTGTGTGCCACAGATAATTTTATGTTGGTGATGCCTAAATAGGAAAGGTGTATTGAGGTCTGGCTACCATGTTTCAAAGAAATTGTAATCCAGGGMAGGAGACTGAAAGTCTGTAAAACATTTTTTGTGAGTAAGGATTAGAGGGAGTGTGACAGTTTTGTTTAGGGAACACTGAGAGAAAATAGAAGGAAAATATCTTCAAACAAGCCTAGCACAAACAAGAATAGCACAGGCAATGCAAACACGTGGCTCTCTGTATGTGATCACTGTAGATGAGAGGAAGAAATGAACATGCTCTGCAACAAGGAAGGTTTAGGTTAAACATTAGGATCATAAACATAGATTGGTAATGGCATGRATGATTTAGAGAGACCAGACTCTGCCTCACCAGATGGAGCGTGAAGGAAACCTTCATGATTCTGATGGGACATAGAAAGGTGAATTAGGAGACCACCAGAGGCCAATCAGTTCTAGCAAATTCTAAAAGGAACAGATTTAGGGATAATTTAAACCCTTTGACTCAGAGAAATGTCTTCAGYGTATTTGTAACAGAAATAAAGCTCTTCAAGCAGGAACGTACAAAAAAAGAATACTTTGTAATGCAAATCTGTTACAGTAACAATTCTGTCWAGTCCAAGCTGACTTTTATTTCAGTATGTCTTGCCTAGAAACTAACYGTGCAACAGCAGAACTCACTTTCACTCCTCCAGTGTTTTCTTTTCCTCTCCCTTTACACTCTGTTTGCAAGATAAAAGACTGATTGCAAGAAATAAAAGTTYAGAATGCAAGTAATGCCTAGATTATTTTAAGTAGTTAACAGATTTTCCTTTCAACCAGACTTATTGCTGAAAATTAAAAAAAATAAGAAAAACAAAACCAGAACACCCCTCCCTCTGAAAAAAACCCCAGCCAACCAAACAAAAAATCCTATCCCACAAACCAATGAACAAAGAAAGAAAAAAGAAACAAAGAAGAAAGACTACATTCAGGCAAATGCAAATGCTGAAACCCAAAATTGCTGTCTGTTTTGTTTTRGGGGTGTTGCTAGAAGGGACTGTTAGCATTTTATTTCAGAATTGCAAGACATTTTGTGCACATACACTGCAAGACACATGTGCAAGTCACATTGTGTACAGCTAGTGAGGTTCCCTACAGAGACACAGGGTCAAAGGACAGGCCATGGCCTGCTGTGCAGATTTGATGGAAGAAGTTCATGCTTTGGAGAAGTTTTCCTTCCTCTGGATGTTGTGCACCTCTGCATTTTTAGAGGGGGGAGGGGGATCCAGGAGATTTTTCTGTCTGGACAATCTACAAACTGGTATTCAAGTTGAAACTTGAACACAAGTTTAACAAACTGGGTGAACAGACCCAGTAAAAGCAGAGGACAAAACACAACAGCACCAAAGGGTGCCTGCCTTGGAATGACTTACAAGCTGCGTCTTCTTGTACCTCACAACATCTTTCCTTCCTTTGATGTTTGTACAGCACATTGCTRCAAATCAAAGCAAACATTCTTTCAGTGTCATTATTTGAACTAAAATGTAAGTTATCTGTAGTYGTATCACACAGAAATATGGTTTTAAAATTCAATAAAAATCATACTATTATTTTGTCRGAAAATCTATTTTAGTAGGCATGTACAGTATTGAAGCCAGCAGCATGCGAAACAGTTAAAAGTGCTGATGCATAGGGAGGGGCTGTCCTGCTGCAAAAAGGAGGTTTCAGTTCTGACAGGGTACTCTGCTTACTGAGACCATTATCAAAATTGGCAGGTTCTCATACCATACCTCTTTCATTATTGAGGTAAGCCTCCTTCAAAGACATCTGAGTTTAACTGACCATATCAACTCTGTAGTAGAAGGAAGTAACCAATGAGAAATATTTTTTCATCCTAAACTGCTGAGCTCAGACAACCACCATGACTGTGGTGAAYAGAAAGGCTTCACTGCATTTGTTTTATTGCTCAGAAAGGCTGAACCTGTGTTCCAGCCAGAAGAGCCATTGAGACAGGAGTTGGTTAGCTGCAGGAGARGCCAGAGTCTGCTTGCATTTCCCTGTGAATGTTATTGTGCCACTTTGAGATGCYCAGCAATACCATTGCTACATAGAGGCATGACCCCAGTGTGAAGATAGCAAGTGAACAGTCTCAGAGGGCATATGGGTTAAATGAGGAGCCAGCAACTTCCAAGTCAGCCCAGAAATTCTTATGTTTCTGGTTCTTTTGCCCACAACTGCAAAGCAATGCTTTCTAACCTCAGCATCCRAACTGCCATAGCTGCAGTATTTTAGTCTCAGAGTACTGTGTCTTCTGACCCTTGAAGAGATCACTTTTTGTGGATGATATTATGAGCTCTGCTGCACGACAGTGACAGAGACACAGTGATGGAGGTTTTTTTATTCCTGGAGTTTCCACATTTACCAGGAATCCTTTCATTAGATTTGATCTGCTTGTACTATCTTGAGCCTAGTCTGGTCTCTAGATGAATCCCTTTGACCTGAAGCCTTCTGCATTTTGGTCTGTTGCACCCAAAGAGTGTTTGCTGTCCAAGTTCTCTTTTTCACTTTCAAGGACATTCAGATGCCTCTGGTACCAGTTCTGTAACTCTGTGGTCAGAGCTAGAATCCCCTTTTCAGRGCTGTTCCTATCAATCTAGCTAAGGATGCAATTTCTTTTCTGTGGTCTAGCCAAGCATGACAGTAGGAATGGAATGATCACCACTGTCTCTGCACTTTTTATCTTACTCATCAGTTGAAGCTTAGATGGATGGGTTCTGTTCATTCCATCCTGGTGAAAAATGTGTGAGGTGGCAGAATCCTTCATTTTACGGGCYGCTTTCTATTTCTGGATACACTGGATTTAATTTTTTTACTATTGTAGCACCTAAGAGCCTAACTGAGTACAGTGTCTACCCTGCAGATATTTTCTGAGCTGTCCTGTCTTTCTACCGATCACCCTGAGAGTTTTCTCAGTAGATGAAATTCTTTCCCTCCCACTAGAAAAACACAGACATGGTAACTACTGGCAATGATTTGTATGTTGGTAAGACAGAGGGAGTGGTTATCTTGATTAAGCACTAAGGTGTGGGTGGACATGGAGAGACTGTCCATCAMTTCCTCTCTCATCATTTGTGATGTGTTGTAAAAAACAGAGCACATTCCTCAAACATTCACACAGGCGAGGGGAAAGAAGGCTGGAAACTCGTGGATTCTGGCAACAGGAGGAGGGCTCCTGCTCCTATCTGCAGATATGCACCTACAAAATACTGAGTGCCCTGGCAGCAGGCTCCAGAAGCTTGGGCCAGGAAAACAGTTGCACCAGCTAAGCCTGAACCTGCAACACCAGGTAGAACCTGCAAGTGAGAGCAGGGGCAGGCTCCCTGCTGTGGAGGAGAAGGTGCCCATAGGCTGACCTCACCTGCTGGCAAAAAGCATTTCCTTCTTGCTGAGGCTTGCTTCTCAGATACTGAAGATAGACTTGTGGGGCCTTAGACTATTACCCTGTGCTTCTCTTCCACATGGGCAGCAGTGCTATTGGCCATGGGAAGCTGTGAACATACTGGGCATAACTCTATGGCTCTGGTAGCAAGGGTCAAGGACATAATGGGCCAGGTGCTTTTCTGGTTGATCCTGACAGAGAAAGGAAAGACAGGTCTTGAGAAGGGGTGGACAAACACTGCAGCTCATCAGCTGGAATCATGCAGCTGGCATCAATAACGAGGATCTGTTTTTTGTGGTTATAAGGTCCTATCTGTCAACAACTGCTAGGAACAAACTGGGTGTTTATAATGGAGGGGATCTAAAGCAGCTCTGCCATATGACTGATGAGAATGGTAAGGAGAGCTGTAAATTACGAATGACAAAACAACAGGGAGAGAGATGGCAGCCTAAAGTCAAGTAAGGAAGTGGGTGTGGGATGTGTGGTGTAATAAACAGAACAGAGTCAAAGAGGTCAACTCAAGCAAAGAATACACAGMAACAAGAGAATGCCAATGCTATGGCCTTATGGAAAAAGCTCTCATATCTTTTTCTGGGACATGAGATCAACTGGTGCCTTATCTGAYGTGCTTGTAAGTAAATGCATACAGCATGGAGAATCTACAAGGGGGTTAGAGGTCTGAATGCAGTTTCAGAACTACAATATCTCATTGGGATCACTGTGGTGTCATAGCATAGTTCACACATCAGGGTGGTGCAGCTGATGGATACAGGATACAGGCAGTTTAGTGAGGACTGAGAGGGAGGGGAGGAACTGACTTTTTTTGAGAGAGCAGCAGTGATGCCTGGAGCTCTGCTGTGGGAGATATAGGATCTGGTTGAGGGCCCGTGGATCAGGAAAAATATCTTKCTGAAATGAAACCTTAATAAACTTGGAAGCAAACTCCATATGTTTTCTATGACRAAGAGTTACATTTGGAGGAGGTTTATTGTGTGGAAGAATTCTCATGCTGTCACAAGATATTCATGGTGCTCATGACCTTTTACAATGCAGCTCATGAACAATAAAATCTGTAGTCTGTCTTTCCCAGGACATCTACAATTTCCAGCTGGTGATGCTTGTTCCTGATCTCCATGAGTACAACCTCAGTTGGAAATGTTCCTCAGATGCTTCTCTACTAAAAGTGGAGCACTGATTTAAGTTCCATACTCACTGTTACCCAGACATCTCATATCAGACATGCTGTTTTGGCTGCTTGAAAATTACCTTTTGATAACAACAGGGTGGAGTCACAAAAATTTATACTGAATGTATATATTTTAAATTCTACCACATCATTGAACAAACYCTAAATAATATATTCTCTTTTAGTCACACACCCATACTGTTTATACTTGATAATACCAGTCAGAAAGCCAACAGAATGTCATGTTTAGGAAGACCTTTTCATACATGTTCTCACMTGTTTGGAAGAGGCAGGAGAGAAGAGGGGAGTGAGCTTCATGTTGTACTTGTACATTTTAGTTTTTATTTATGTTTAAAAGATTAACAACTTGGTGAAAATCATATCCTCCAATTTCCAATGCCTGTAGCATTCTCTAAGGAACTTCACTTTTTTTTTTTTCCTTTCCTCTCTATAATATTTAAAAGAGGGCTTAGGGTTGCCTCTTATTTATTACAGCACTGTAATACAGATGCTATCAAATGCAAAGTGTTTCCTGTGACTGTGCTAYTGTGCTGAGAAAAGTAACTTTTATGCCACAGATACTCCAAAATTTGGAGAGCTGAGTATCTGTCCATAATCTGAGTCTGGCTCATTCAAAGTGCCATGGAAAGATTTGCTAGGGCAGAAATATTAGTTTATAGCATATGAACATGAAGTTTAGGCTTACAGGGAAACAGTACTTTTAAAAGTCACTAGAAATTTCTTTGATACCAGAACTGAGAATCAACACTGATTACTAATTAGAAGAACATCTCTTGCCWGAGGCAATAATTAACAGAACAAAGGTAAAGCATCTGAAAGGGTTTGCTTCTGTATTTTACTTTATTTTAATTTATCTCTGTTATCCCTAGGATGCTAAATGAGGCTTGCAGTACATCTAGTTTTCCTGTAACTACATGAAGGAAATGTTTTCATTCTCAATAAAACCCAAAATCATAGTACAATGCTATGATTTCACTTAGTAAAAAGATGTAGTTATGAGAGAGACAAGAAAGTTCAGGTCATATGCCAGATCATAATTAAACRTTTAGAATATATGTGGCTATGAAACACATTCTGTTTCATGACAAACAATCTACAGAAGGAAAAATAGTCAATTCATCACAGATAATAGTAAAAAACCAAACTCCTGTAGGTATAGATATTTATACTTCTTATGGACTTAATGGGAAKAGCAATTTTAATATATGAAAAAAGGGGCAATCACGAGACAAATTAGAAATAAAGAAGGAAAAGAGGAACTGTGAGCCTTCTGGAGACATTGGGTGGGCTGGGATACCCCTTCTTCGGTTCTGTCAGCTGCCACGTTTCCAGGGAAGCGTGACTCCACACCTTCTGTGTGTTGTGGCACCTTTTCAGCCAAGTAAATAATCAATGGGATTCAACTGCAGCCATTCTCAAGGCTTAAACTTCTCAATCTTCTCAAATAAGTTCTCAAACTTATTTCTTTGACTTTGATACAGATGTATTCTGAGGTATTGGTTATTGTGCAGATAATATTATTTCTTCTTTAAATAATTTGATATTGCTACTTATGTAATCTTTTTAATATGTTTGTTTCAATTGCAAACATTTGCTTATCAAAGGAGTTAACCTCTGTTAGCATACTGACTTYACTAATCTGCTACTGTAGACAGTGTCACCTAATTATTAATCAGGGGAACATGGTTAAATATAATACATTAAGCACTAACTGCCAAAGTGTTATATATCTATATCATCTTTTAGAACTAAAAGCTATAAATAGSTTCTTTTTTGTGTAATGCTCCCACTGGGGACTCTTTTGCTTAGAGACTACAGTATGCCTGAAACTTCGTTGTGTTGTGAAAATTTACTAAAGAAATTACTTGATTGATGTTCAAATAACCATCTCATACCAATGACCAATCGGTCTCAAAGCATGCTATTTTAAAACCAATAAAAGAAATATCTATTGTCCAGAAGTCGTTAAAATAAGACATAGATACTTCCTTTTGTCTACCTGACACTGATGATGTGCAATATGCCCTACATTTTGGCTGTGGCTTTGTTCTCTGCTAAGAGAAGTGCCACACTGATTTTGTAAAACTCCTCTCTTGCTGGTTTGACAATAGTGGTATTTACAGGGGCTGGAGCTTTGCTTCCCCAGCACTTTCCATGCTCACCTCAGCAATAGTCCAGCTGAGTTAGACCAGTGGAAATCTTGCACAAAATAAAATGCTGTTCTTCCTGATAGCATTCCTACCCACCCCAACTACCCCTAACTCCCTACCTACCCCAACTCATTGCAGGGTTAGAGGAAAACCAGTGCCAAAAAAAAAAAAAGGATAAAGAAGAGACAGGGATTATCTTTTCTTCTTCTGCAATAACACAGATTGCTTCAGTCCTGCTGATCACAGTGTTTTTGAAAGCAAAATGTTGGACTTTATTTTAAAACAGAAAATGCCATTT